>JAVJIF010032443.1:0-79390 GCA_038442645.1 Agave tequilana | reverse complement strand
AATTGCTAATCTAATGCTCTTTTTAAACTTAGTATGGAAATGAGGATGCAACGATCCCTCAAAACACGACTAGGAGCCGAATGCCCAATTAAGGGGTCTGAACTCCTTCCTCCCAATTCCCCTTGAATGGGTTAGAGGTGCGCAATGCAACCGTGTTGTATTGAGGTTATGATCGAACAATTAAAGAATGAAATGCTATGATGAAATACACACAAGTAATACAGCAAGTAAATTAAACAAGTAAGGATTGCACAAGTAGAGGGTTAGTTCTCAAGCAATAAATTGTAAGCAAATAAAACAAGAGAAAAGTAAGCAAGATGACACAAAGGCAATCGCAAACAAAGATGATTGTTTCGAGGTTCGAGCCCGTTGCTCTAGTCCCCGCCTTCACCTCCGTGAAGGGTTTCCACTATCCCCTTAGGATCCCGTACAAGTTAGGCCTATCAAAGACCTCAAGCCCGTAGCTTCTCCTTACAAAGAAACTCCACCGAGGAGCTTGTCTCCACAAGAACAAGAATTACAATTAGTGATCTCAACTAGACCACAACACTCTTTCTCAAACTCTTTTACAAACACTCTCACTCTATTACAACTTCACTTATAGAAAGAATATGAAATTTTTGGCTCTATGAAGTGTGGTGAGAAAAACTTCAGTTGTAGAGTGATATTAGCAATCAAACAACAACTGAAAATCAAACTTGAAAGATTGGAAATTGGAAGCCTTAAACAAAAAATTTCTTTCTCTTTGAAAACAATGAAAACTTAGAATTTTTCTTGGTAAATAACTAAGGCCTATTCCCCACTATTTATAGGGAGAGAATAGGTTAAAAACTCTGATTTTTCCAGCTAATATCACCTGCAAAAGCTCTCCAACAACTCCTAAAAAACTCTGTTAAAGAGAAAAGCAAAAACAGTTTTTCAGAAATTCCCAAAGAGGAAAGAGCCGTTATGGCTGTAGCAGGCCTACCGGTCGACCGGGCGGTCGACCGAATCCCTGCTGGCAAAGAGCCGTTGGGGGGTCCGGTCGACCGGTCAGTCGACCGATCTCTTTGGGGAAACACAGTTTCCTTCTGTCGGTCGACTGTCCGGTCGACCGAAAAGATACAGAGAGCAAACATCTTATTTCGGTCGACCGGTCGGTCGACCGACAGACATGCACAGCCTGTGCATGTCCGGACACAGCAGCCGGTCGACTGTCCGGTCGACCGGTCTGCCTGAAACAGGATTCTGGGCAGATTTTTGAGATAGAAAATTTTGTAAAAATTCTTTAAAAAATCTGAGGCTAAGTGTTATGCTGAAAATAGTTTATATACATGTTTTAAACAAGTTTTTGAAGATATAAAGCTTTGAGTACATGTATGTATAAACTAAGGCATAAACTTAGAAATAAACATTTTCAAAAACAAAGAGAACATACAAAACAAATGTGTGTGCAAATCCTAGAGCCAAATTTCACATATTCAATTTTTAACAAACTAAACTTACAAACTACTAAGGTCTTCAAGACTTCAACATGGGCTATCTTCACTTGATCTTCAATATTGCACTTTTAGCCCAATTTGACTTGTCTTGAGTCCAAAGTACCTTCCTTTAGGGAAGAAATCAACTCTTTAGATATGAACCTGAAACACACTTAATCAACAAATAATATTAGTACAAATAACTAATATGCTTTGTAATCATCAAAACACACTAAACATGGGTTGATTGTAACCTTGGGCCAACAATCTCCCCCTTTTTGATGATGACAAAACATATGAGTTATTAAACAAATAAAAGAGGAAAGAGCTTGGAAAGCTCCCCCTTAAACAATGCTATGTATTTAACATGAATATGAACAACTATGTAAGCATACATAAAGCATTGAAAAATATCATCACCAAAAATTTACAAAAATAAGGAATAACAAAATTTATAAAAGTAAAACAACTTTCATTATTTTTCTCCCAAACTTATATATATTTTTCTCCCCTTTTTGTCATACATCAAAAAGGGTTAAAACAAGGATAAACATACAAACAAGATAATATTTTAAGACATGCTAAAAACAAGAATAAGCAAACTAAAACTATTTTAAGCATCAATCAAACATACATTCAACTCACCACAAATAAATGAAAATCTTGCAAAATCTAAAGGTTTTGTGAAAATGTCTGCAAGTTGAAAATCAGTAGAAACAAAATCTATATCAATGTCACCTTTTTCAAAGTGATCTCTAAGAAAATGATATCTAATGTCTATATGTTTGGTTTTACTATGTTGATTAGCATTTTTGGTCATGTGAATAGCACTAGTATTATCACAATAAATCTTAACATGATCAAAATGTAAATCAAAATCGAGAAGAGTATGTTTCATCCAGAGTACTTGTGCACAACAAGCTCCAGCTGCTACATACTCCGCCTCGGCGGTTGATAGGGCTACACTATTTTGCTTTTTGGAAGACCAAGACACAAGACAATTACCTAAGAATTGGCATGTTCCACTTGTACTCTTCCTATCTACCCTACAACGGCATAGTCGGCATCCGAATAACTAGACATGGTAAATTGGTTGGTTTTCGGATACCACAAACCTAATTCAATTGTGTCCTTAAGATACCTAATTATGCGTTTTACCGCTATTAAGTGTGATTCCTTAGGACATGATTGAAAACGTGCACATAAACATACGGAAAACATTATATCCGGCCTACTAGCCGTTAAATAGAGTAAACTACCAATCATGCTACGAAATAATTTGATGTCTACTTCCTTACCTTGTTCGTCCTTGTCAAGTTTCGTAGTGGTTGCCATGGGAGTCTTTGCTACTTTGGATCCTTCAAGCCCGAACCTTTTGATGAGTTCTTTGGTGTACTTGGCTTGGTTGATGAATGTCCCATCACTACGTTGCTTGATTTGAAGTCCAAGGAAGAAGTTGAGCTCGCCCATCATAGACATCTCGAATTCGTCCTTCATGCATGACTCAAATGCTTTGCAAAGTGAAACATTAGTAGATCCAAAAATAATGTCATCAACATAAATTTGAACTATGAGGATATCTTGATCTACATGTTTGGTAAATAATGTTTTATCAACTTTACCTTTCTTAAAATCATTTGAAATTAAAAATGAAGACAATCTTTCATACCAAGCCCTAGGGGCTTGTTTCAAACCATAAAGTGCCTTATCTAATTTGAAAACAAAATTAGGGTGTGTAGGATCAACAAACCCGGGGGGTTGTTCAACATACACCTCCTCATCAATATAACCATTAAGAAAAGCACTTTTTACATCCATTTGAAAATAACTTAAAATCTTTAAATGAGGCATATGCTAAGGTCATCCGTATGGCTTCGAGCCGTGCTACGGGTGCAAAGGTTTCTTCAAAATCGATTCCCTCGATTGAGTGTAACCTTGGGCAACTAACCTAGCCTTGTTTCTAACTACATTACCCGATTCATCCAACTTGTTCTTAAAGATCCACTTAGTACCAATAGTTGGTCTATCGTGGGGCCTAGGAACAAGATGCCATACTTGGTTGCGCTCAAATTGATTGAGCTCCTCTTGCATGGCAAGCAACCAATATGAATCGGCCTCGGCTTCGAGGACATTCTTAGGTTCTATGTGTGAAATAAAAGCAAAATTACCACAAAAATCTAAAGTTTTAGAGCGAGTGATTACCCTTTTGATACTTCACCTATGACGAGGTCCTTGGGATGATGAGGATTGAATCTCCAATCCTTTGGTAGTGGTTGAGAGGGCTCCTCTTCATTTGCTTGATGTTCATTTCCTTGGGCCTCTTCCACTTTGGCTTCACTTCCATCATCATCCTTTGGCTTGTCTCCCATGGTAGAAGCATCTTCCAAGGTCACTTTCTCCAAGCCTTCATCTAAAGCATCAATTTCTACACAATTCTTAACAAACTTGTTAGATTCCTCAAATTTAATATGAATAGATTCCTCAATAGTCAAAGTTGACCTATTGAAGACTCTATAAGCCTTACTAGTATTTGAGTAACCTACAAAAATAGCCTCATATGCTTTTGCATCAAATTTCCCAAATTATTATTAGTATTTAAAACAAAACATTTACAACCAAAAACTTTAAAATAGGAAACATTTGGTTTTCTAGAGTAATATATTTCAAAAGATGTCTTAGTAGTATTTTTACATAAGAAAACACGATTTGCAATGTAACATGAAGTATGAACGGCCTCGGCCCACAAATAATGTGGTAGACCATATTCATTTAGTATTGTCCTAGCCATCTCTTGCAAAGTACGATTTTTCCGTTCAACTACTCCATTTTGTTGTGGAGTTCTCGGACAAGCAAGTTCATGTTTTATTCCATGTTCCTCACAAAAAGTGGTAAAGGGAAGGTTAATGAACTCACCTCCTCTATCACTTCTTATTCTAATTATTGAGGCGTCATTTCCTTTTCAACTCTTTTCTTAAGGCTTGAAAATGTGAAAAGGTTTGACTTTTGTGTTCAAGAAAATAAACCCAAGTAAAACGTGAAAAATCATCTACTAAAACATAAGCAAATCTACTCCCACTTAAACTTTTGGTTTGTGTTGGGCCAAATAGATCCATGTGGATTAACTCTAAAGGACGTGATGTCATGATATCCTTTATTGATTTGAAAGAAGACTTAGTTTGTTTCCCAAATTGACATGCGTCACAAACTCGGTCCTTTTCAAAATTCAATGAAGGAATACCCTTCACCATTTCCTTTGAGTTAAGCCTAGAGATATGGTCAAAAGAAATATGGCCTAATCTCCTATGCCACAACCAAGAGTCATCATCGAGGGCTTTTAAACATGTTATATTACAAGACATATTTAACATATCTATCATATATACATTACTTTCACGAAAACCGGAAAATACACAAACATTAGAATTTTTATCAACTACTTTACAAGCAACATTATCAAAAATAACATCAAATCCTTTATCACATAATTGACTAACACTCAAGAGATTATGCTTGAGCCCGTCTACTAAAACTACATTTTCAATTAAAGGAGAGGTGCCAAGTTTTACATTACCAATACCAATTATTTTACCCTTGGCGTCATCTCCGAAGGTGACGGTGCCACCTTCATGATATCTTGATAGGGTTGCAAAATTGTTGATGTCCCAAGTCATGTGCCTTGAGCAACCGCTATCAAGATACCATAAACCTCTACGTCTTTGAGCTTTGGAAAGTACCTACATCATTTAAAACAATAGTTGACTTTGGTACCCAAACTTTCTTGGGTCCTTGAAAGTTAGTGTTACGAACCCAAACATTATGATGTGATGCACTTAGTCTATCATAACAAAAATTAGCTAAGTGTCCTTTCCGTCCACAATGTGAACATGAGTACACTTTTCTATACATGAATGCATGGTGTGTATGTGAAGTGTGAGCATGCTTTGGGGGTTTGCCATGATGCATAGGTTGTGTGGCATGTACATGAGCATGATGAACATTTTTCTTAGGAGCTTGTTTCTTAGGAAACATATTCTCCATCTTTTTCTTATCAAACTCACTACACTTTTTCAGAACAATATCTAATGAGTCTAATCTTTCCTTAAGTATGGCAATCTCATTAGAATCTACAAATGGGGTCTTTCCTTTACAAGCAATCTTATATTTTTCAAATTCATTTTTAGTGGAAACTAAAGAAGAATGCAAGTCATTATTTTCTTTAGAAAGATTTACCACTTGAATACTAAGAGATTCATTATCCTTTTTCATTTTCAAATACTTTTTCTTCATGAAGTCATAATTTTGAGAAAGTTCTATAAAAGCTTCACTTAACTCATCCATGGATAAATCTTCATCAAGAGAAGGGGAAGAGGTTACCTTGCTTGTGCCTTCATTTGCCATGAAGCACATGTTGGCGGTGTCGATCTCCTCTTCGGATTCACTTTGGTCATCCCATGTTGCCTTCATCGCTTTCTTCTTGTAGGGCTTCTGGATGAAGATGGCTTTACTTGGTCCGGACACTCCGCTACAATGTGTCCCGGCTTTTGGCAATTGAAGCATATGATCTTTCTCTCTTCTTTGCCTCCTTGCCATCTCCTCCGTCCTTGGAACTTTGCCTTGTTGTACATCCTCCGGACGTTTTTGACTAGAAGTGAGAGCTCCTCGTCATCTTCTTCTTCATCATCTTCGTCGGAGTAGGTAGCATGACTTTTGAAGGCAATAGTCTTCTTCTTGGAGGGTGCCATGTCCTCCCTTGCCTTCCTCTCCATCTCATGGGTTTTTAATTCCCAATGAGTCCGATGAGCTCAATCTCATCTTTATCATTGAGTTCCTTCAATGTTGTAGCTTTCACTTCCCATGATGGAGGAAGAGCCCGGATGATCTTTCTCACCCTTTGGTCGTTGTTGATGTCTTCACCTAGAGAAGAAAGCCCATTAGTAATCTTAGTAAATTTAGTAACCATATCATCTATGGTTTCATGTTCTTGCATGCTAAAATTTTCATATTGGGACCGAAGAAGGTCTATCTTGGCCCTCTTCACTTGTGATGTCCCCTCATGTGTTACTAGCAAATGGGTCCAAATCTCATAGGCGGATTTGCAATGGATGACTCTAGCTATGTCATCATCATTGAGGGCTTGTAGGAGTGCATAATGAGCCCTAGCATTGGCATCAAACTCCTTGGTCTCAATTTCGGACCAAGTAGATTCATCACCATCGGGGGCACTAAATTGTTTAGTCACGGCCTTTGCAACTCGGCTACCTAGAGATTGCAAGAAAACGGTCATCTTAACCTTCCATATGGGAAAGTTAAGTCCATCAAACTTAGGGGGTGTCTTAATACCATCGGCCATGTTTACTATGTGGAAATGAATGAAATGATTAGCAATATGAGGATCTCTCTAAGGTTGTTAAGCCAAATCCTAGAGTCCAAGCTCTGATACCAATTGAAATACACCTAGAGGGGGGGTGAATAGGTGTAATTGCTAATCTAATGCTCTTTTTAAACTTAGTATGGAAATGAGGATGCAACGATCCCTCAAAACACGACTAGGAGCCGAATGCCCAATTAAGGGGTCTGAACTCCTTCCTCCCAATTCCCCTTGAATGGGTTAGAGGTGCGCAATGCAACCGTGTTGTATTGAGGTTATGATCGAACAATTAAAGAATGAAATTCTATGATGAAATACACACAAGTAATACAGCAAGTAAATTAAACAAGTAAGGATTGCACAAGTAGAGGGTTAGTTCTCAAGCAATAATTGTAAGCAAATAAAACAAGAGAAAAGTAAGCAAGATGACACAAAGGCAATCGCAAACAAACATGATTTGTTTCGAGGTTCGAGCCCGTTGCTCTAGTCCCCGCCTTCACCTCCGTGAAGGGTTTCCACTATCCCCTTAGGATCCCGTACAAGTTAGGCCTATCAAAGACCTCAAGCCCGTAGCTTCTCCTTACAAAGAAACTCCACCGAGGAGCTTGTCTCCACAAGAACAAGAATTACAATTAGTGATCTCAACTAGACCACAACACTCTTTCTCAAACTCTTTTACAAACACTCTCACTCTATTACAACTTCACTTATAGAAAGAATATGAAATTTTTGGCTCTATGAAGTGTGGTGAGAAAAACTTCAGTTGTAGAGTGATATTAGCAATCAAACAACAACTGAAAATCAAACTTGAAAGATTGGAAATTGGAAGCCTTAAACAAAAAATTTCTTTCTCTTTGAAAACAATGAAAACTTAGAATTTTTCTTGGTAAATAACTAAGGCCTATTCCCCACTATTTATAGGGAGAGAATAGGTTAAAAACTCTGATTTTTCCAGCTAATATCACCTGCAAAAGCTCTCCAACAACTCCTAAAAACTCTGTTAAAGAGAAAAGCAAAAACAGTTTTTCAGAAATTCCCAAAGAGGAAAGAGCCGTTATGGCTGTAGCAGGCCTACCGGTCGACCGGGCGGTCGACCGAATCCCTGCTGGCAAAGAGCCGTTGGGGGGTCCGGTCGACCGGTCAGTCGACCGATCTCTTTGGGGAAACACAGTTTCCTTCTGTCGGTCGACTGTCCGGTCGACCGAAAAGATACAGAGAGCAAACATCTTATTTCGGTCGACGGTCGGTCGACCGACAGACATGCACAGCCTGTGCATGTCCGGACACAGCAGCCGGTCGACTGTCCGGTCGACCGGTCTGCCTGAAACAGGATTCTGGGCAGATTTTTTGAGATAGAAAATTTTGTAAAAATTCTTTAAAAAATCTGAGGCTAAGTGTTATGCTGAAAATAGTTTATATACATGTTTTAAATAAGTTTTGAAGATATAAAGCTTTGAGTACATGTATGTATAAACTAAGGCATAAACTTAGAAATAAACATTTCAAAAATAAAGAGAACATACAAAACAAATGTGTGTGCAAATCCTAGAGCCAAATTTCACATATTCAATCTTTAACAAACTAAACTTACAAACTACTAAGGTCTTCAAGACTTCAACATGGGCTATCTTCACTTGATCTTCAATATTGCACTTTTAGCCCAATTTGACTTGTCTTGAGTCCAAAGTACCTTCCTTTAGGGAAGAAATCAACTCTTTTAGATATGAACCTGAAACACACTTAATCAACAAATAATATTAGTACAAATAACTAATATGCTTTGTAATCATCAAAACACACTAAACATGGGTTGATTGTAACCTTGGGCCAACAGTAACAATGTTGTGCTATCACTATTCTGACACATATTTGTATCAACATTACATGGATGCTCAAGGACACGGGACACAGTTATCGCACGTGGATACATGTTTTACTGAACGCTATTATTGCATGTACTTGCGAACATATGACACGGATCCTGTATTGCACCGATATTGTTATTATAATCATATCTCACTATTACATAGACTCACCTATATGTATGCGATGAGTGTCTTTGTATTTCTGTTGCTTCTTATTATATGGATTATTGTTACATGGGTATTCCGGTAATCCCGTTATATGATTGTTTTCCAATATTGATATTGATACATAATGTTACTGGACATGTTAGCTACTGATACCTGATGTGTGGTGGGGGCTATCTCTTACATCCCAAATCTCCTGTTTCTCGTTTCCTGTTATCTTGTTTAATGATATCAACATAGCTCATGTTCAGTTATCGTGTTACATGTATCATACACTGTTATTGTATCCCTGATATACTATGTAGTTTAAATATAATAAATATAAAATGGGAATGGGGAAGACTTGACGATTGGCTAGATCTTGTCGAGTGGATGTCTGGATCCATTGTTTGCCCCACTGCAGGGGACGGGGTATGCTGGCTACTGTCTGTCATAGCTTATTAGCTCTCATTTCCTGTTATGTTATTAGCTCATTGAGCTCCTATTTTCCGTTACTTATTACAGCCTTAGCGGGCTGGCCCTAGTCTCAGCAGTCAGGGATCTATTTAAGGTCGTGATCTCGGGTATGTACGGGCTACACCCATCCGATTAGAGCTCCTTAACCACTGGAATTTCAATTAACATATTAAAACAGTATAAACAATAGTGACGTCGGGAACGCTTGTTATTTGGTCATTCTCTCGTTTCGCTCATGGTACACGTATACCATGTTCGGGTGGGTTCGTCTGGAGTGCGGGCTCCAGTATGAACTGCTAGTGGTATGAGATACTGAAAGAGATTGATTAAAATACGAGGTGGTATTGATTGTTATTATTGTATAAATAACATGACTTGCCTGATACATGTATGTTACTGTTCAGTTGTACTTGTTATGATTTCTGATATTCAATCCATTATCATGCCACTCGTATAGCTTGTTACACTTCCTGATACTTGTTACACTTCATGCGGTAACACACTATTCACGTACGCGTATACTTGGTATTCCATGCATTCTATTTCATGTATACCCTGCAGTTTGTGTTGCTATATAATCACATCACTGTAGTATGGTTATTCTGCATATTTCTCCATATTCATATTCATCATGACACTATTATGCTATTATTATTATTATTAGATTAAATAAGAAATATAAAATAATTAAACTTGTTACTTGTTACATATGCACACTGATATAATTAGAAACTCTTGATATTGTATCATAACATGTATATTGATAAAAATATATAAATGGTATAATTCATAATGATTATAATCACACAATGTTAAATAATTAGGTAATGTAAATATCAGACTCTTCCCGATAAATTAAGAGATAATCATATTATATAATTGGATAGTATTATAGAGGTGACACCGTTGACATATCAAGTATTGTTACAGTGCTACAATAACTCTTATATTTATACACCGATTGTTAGTATATGCATATTGTATCGCTGGTAATTAAACATGTGTTATATAATATCATGATTGTACTACTATTATAGTCTATATTACTGCTTCCTTCATTTTATCACTCATTAGGTCACTTTCTGACGACCCTGAGTTTGCGTGCGTAAGTTGGAGATCTAAGATTTCGTAGCACTTGAGATTTTTCGAGATATGATTTTGAGACTGCCACTTTTTCTTATTCATCGGGTATCTTTATTCTTTGTTTTCATTTCCTATCTATCCATGTTTTCATATTTATCACGATCACTAACCCCAGGTATTCTTATACTTATTTAATGCTGGAACTCTTGTGTATATGGAGGATATTCCCTATACTAAGGCTTAGCGTATGTACGTGAGGGTATCTCCGCCCTGCGTATGTACGTTGTGATAGCGTCCCCGTACCACGAGATCGGGGCATTACAGAGTTGTATCAGAGCCTAGGTTCATACCTGATGGGTAACCACCTAGGTCAATGCTCAGCTCTTACCAACAGTACAATCAGGTTCAAATAAGAACTAATCTATATCTGAACTTAAGAATTCCAGCAGTAAATATAAGAATATCTCAGTCCATTGATAATCCCTTCCTTGTCTCCTAATATTCCTTACTTTCATAATCAGAATCTGATTGCTAATCTAATTTCTAATCAGATTTCAAAGCTGATTTCTGATTTCTCTGATTTTTAATCAGTCTGAATATTTTGATCTCTAATTACTTTTCCTTCGTAATCTTGATTCTGTTCTTATAATTGGATATCAATACTAATCACTCAGTCTCGAGTTCGCTATAGATATCAGAGCGCAACGGAAGCGACAAAGGTCTGTAACAGTCAAGTTTCAAGATTGTAAATATTGTTCTCCTGCCTGAACAAAAATTTGAGGATAAAATTTTTTGTAAAGTGGGAGAAATGTAAACCTCGATCCTTAATGTACTTATCATAGTATCAGTGCTCGATACGACGTACAAAGTTTATTTGACCTTCCTGGTAATCAGATTGAGTCAGTTTCAGTTTCAAATATTATTTTCCAATATTTAGATTTTTCAAAATTTTCTAGAATTTTTCTGGATTATTTTAGAAAATCTTTGAAGTCGAGATACTGGTAGTCGACTCTACAATTTTTAATTCACAAACGGAGTTGAGTTTCTAGAATCTACTTACATAATGTTTTAGAATCATATAATCTATATACTGATATTTTTGGGGGTTTTTTGAATTTATGAAAAATCCGGCCGAACCGGTGTCGCCCGGTACTGATTCTAGAATCCGATTTCACCTTCCCCCTCCGCGTAATATTTGCTATTTTACAAAATTTAAGAATTGTTTGGAGCTAGTCAAATTTTAACCCATTAAAATAATATTAAGTAATTAATTTTTAAATTACATTTTCCTTTCTTCTTTCTTCTTTCTTCCTCCCCATGTTTCCTCCACTGTCTTTCTCCATCCCCCGTCTTTATCTCTCTCTCCCCTCGAAATAAAACACCTATCTGTCCTTACTCTCTCTCTCTCTTCTCTCTCGCTCTCTCTTATTCTCAACTTTCTCACCCTAACTCTCTCTCTTTCTCTCTTTTTCCTCTCTCTCTCTCACACTGTCTCTCTCCCCCTCACTCACTCTCTCTGTGTTTTCCCAGCCAAGGAGACAAACCCTACTGGTGGCCCCTGCCGCCAGTAGGCCAGCGGCCGGCGCACCACCGTGCCTCCCCCAAGCCGGGTGCCACCCCTCCTTCTCTTCTTCTTTTCCTTTCTTCTTCTCCTCCTCCTTTCTTCTTTTTTTTCTTCTCCTCCTTCCTATTCTTCTTCTTCTTCTCTCTCTTCCCCCCATTTCTTATCCCTCTCTCCCCCTGGCAGACCAGCCACCGGCGCGCGGCGCCGGCGGGGTCGGGGTTGGCCCTCCTCCCCCTTCTCATCTTCTCTCTCTAATGGATCTTTTCTCTCTTTATCTCTTATTTGGTACAAACCCAATAACCCTCACCCAATATCAAGATAATTTAGCTATGGTTTAAGCTAAATGGGTTTGGGTTTTGGATTCAAACTTAACTCGTTAGCGGCCTAAACCTGCATCCGAGAGAGAGAGAGAGAGAGAGATAGAGAGAAAGGTAATTTTTCATAAAACCCTGGCCTATTTACAATATTGCAATTTAGATAATTTTTATTACATAATTAATTTTATATGATATTTTGTTTTTAGTGATTTTGGAGCATCCGGACTCCCAAGTGGGATGATTCTCGAGTCTTTACAATCGTAGGAAGACGAGCTACACCCCTGTACTAGCTATGTGAGTGTTTTTCTTTAAAAATTATATTTTATTAGGTTTAATAAAATGGACCGGTTGCTTTATAATAAATTGTGATTACGGGTAAATTACATTAAATGTTAATTAATAAATTAATTACCGAGAATTCATATTTTGTAATAAGAATATGCATGATATTTTAGTAAACATAAACAATAAAATAATACTTTTATCTGTTTCATGATTTAATATAAAATATAAGTGGTATACGATCAATTAAAGGAATTTCATTTTAATAAGTCCTGTCAGAATTATTTAAATGGTTAGATATATTTATTCCACATGTTTTTGTTACCTCTACACATCACCTAACACTGTCACTTCAAGAACATCTATTATGGTTACGCAATACTGTTACATGTACCCTGACACGCGCACTCCATTATTTAGATATTGTCACTGTTATACTGTCATCAGTACCGACCCACCAATACATTGGACACTGTATTGCATGTAAATATCTATTACATTAGATACTATTGTTTCATGTACATGTATCACTATTACACAGATACTGATACACAAGACACTATTATTTCATGTTCATGACCATTGATACATGGGTACTCGACACCGTCATTTCATGTGCCAGTATCATCGTTCCACAAATGCTCTTGTACTATGGACACTATCATTATTTTACGTACTGTAACACTGTTACGCTATCACTGTTCTGACACGTATTCATACCAACATTACATGGATGCTCCAGGACATGGGACACAATTATCGCACGTGGATCAATATTTTACTGAACATTGTTATTGCATGTACTTGTGAACATATGACACGGATCCTTTATTGCACCGATATTATTATTATAATCATATGTTACTGTTATCTGTTGCTTCATGTTATATGAATTATTGTTACATGGGTATTCATGTATTCCTGTAATCTGTTACATGACTGTTTTCGATACTGGTATTGATATATATTGCTACTGGACATGTTAGCTATTGATAGCCGATGTATGGTGGGGGTCATCTCTTACATCCCACATCTCCTATTTCCTGTTTCTCGTTATCTTATTTAATGATATCAACATAGCTTATGTCCAGTTATCGTGTTACATGTATCATGAACTGTTATTGTATTCCTGATATACTGTGTAGTTTAAATATAATAAATATAACATAGAAATAAGAAGGCTTGACGGTTGACTAGATCTTATCGGGTGGATGTTTGGATCCATTTTTTGTCCCACTGCAGGGGACAGGGTAGTGCTAGTTACCGTCTGTTATAGCTCATGAGCTCAAGTTTCCCATTATGTTATTAGCTCAATGAGCTTCCGTTTTCCATTACTTGTTACAGCCTTAACGGGCTGGCCCTGGTCTCAGCAGCCAGGGGTCTATTTAAGGTCGTGATCCCGGGTATGCACGGGGTACACCCACCCGATTAGAGCTCCTTGACCATTGGATTTCCAATTAACATAATAAAACAGTATAAACAATAGTGATGTCTGGAATATTTGTTGTTTGATCACTCTCTCGTTTGGCTCATAGTACCCGTATGTCATGTTCGGATGGGTTCGTCTGAATTGCGGGCTCTAATATGAACTGCCAGTGGTATAGGACACTGGAAGAGATTGATTAAAATACGAGGTGATACTGATTGTTATTATTGTATAAATAACATGACTTGCCTGATATATGTATGTTACTGTTCAATTGTACTTGTTATCATTTCTGATATTCTATCCATTATCATGCCACTCGTATATCTTGCTACACTTCTTGATACTTGTTACACTTCATGCGGTACACGTATACTCTACATTCCATGTATTATGTTTCATGTATACCTTGCAGACACTGTTACTGTATAATCATATCACTGTAATATGGTTATTCTGCATATTTCATATCTCCATATTCATATTCATCACGATACTATTATGCTATTGTTATTATTAAATTAAACAAGAAATATAAAGTAATTAAATTTGTTACATGTTACATATGCACACTGATGTAATTAGGAACACTTAATACTGTATTATAACATGTATATTGATAATAACATATAAATGGTATAACTCATAATGATTATAATCACACAATGTTAAATAATTAGGTGATGTAAATATCAGACTCTTTCCAATAATATTAAGAGATATTCATGTTGTATAATTGGATTGTATCATAGAGGTGACACCATTGACATGTCAGATATTGTTACAATGCTACAAACAACTCTTATATTTATACAACGATTGTTAGTTTATGTATATTGTATCGCTGGTAATTAAACATGTGTTATATAATATCATAATTTTACTACTATTATAGTCTTTATTACTGCTTCCTTCATTATATCACTCACTGGTTACTTTCTGACGACCCTGAGTGTGCGTGCCCAGATTGGATATCCCAGATTTCGTAGCACTTGAGATTTCTCGAGATATGATCTTGAGATTGCAATTCTTTCTTATTCATCAGTATCTTTATTATTTGTTTCTATTTCTTCATCTATCCATGTTTCTATATTTATTATGCTCACTAACCCCTTTCTGCAGGTACTCTTGTACTTATTTAATACCAGAACTCTTGTGTATATGGAGGCTATTACTGTGCTGAGGCTTAACATACGTACGTGAGGGTATCTCCGCCCTGCATATGTACATCACCATAACGTCCCCGTACCCGCAAGAATGGGGCGTTACACAAACTCCTTCAAAACCAAATAGCTCTCTCATGTCTTCAAAAATTTAAATACTGCATATAACTCATATTCATAAGTAGACCACTTCTGACTGGCCTCGTTCAACTTCTCGCTCATGAAAGCACTATGTAGCTTTTCTTAAGAAAGAACTCCAATGCCAATACTGCTAGCATCACACTTAAGTGTGAACACTTTCTTAAAGTCAGGCATGGCTAGGATTAGACCAGTAGTCAACTTTTTCTTGATCAATGCAAAAGCTTTGTCAGCTTCCTCAATCCATTGAAACGAACCTTTTTAATACAATCCGTTATTGAAGCAGTTAAACTACTAAATTGTTGATAAACTGACGATAAAATGTTGCTAACCCATGAAAACTTCACATTTCGGAGGCGATCTTCAGAACAGGCCAATCTCGAATCACTATTACCTTTTCTTCATTAACATGAATTCCTTCAAAATCCCAAGTATATTTGTATGTTTGTCATAGAGTTGCACTTTTTAATGTTCACAAATAACTTTTTTTCTTGTAAGACTGTTAGTATTTCTCGTAGATACCCCATATGCACCTCTTCGTTTTGACTGTAACCTAAAATCATTAAAGTAGATGACCACAAACTTTTTAAGAAACGATTTTAGTACCTGATTCATAAGTCACATGAAAGTACTTGGTACATTTAACAAACCGAAGGGCATCACCAGCCACTTATATAAACCTTCCTTGGTCTTAAATTTTGTTTTTTACTCGTCACTAGATCTAATTTGAATATGATGATAACCGCTCCAAAGATCAATCTTGGAAAACACCCTTGATCCTCTCAATCTATCAAACAAATCACCCAACAGGGGTATAGAAAATTTGTAGCAGATTGTGATCTTTTTGATGGCTTGACTATCCACACACACGTGCAAACACTCATCCTTCTTTGGTGTTTGTAAGGCTGACACTGCACACGGACTCATACCCTTTCTTATATGACCCTTGTGAATCAACTCTTCGACTTTCTCCTTAAGTACATCATTCTGTTTTGGGTTCATTCGATAATGTGAAAAATTAGGTAAGCTAGCTTCAGGAACAAGCTTAATGTGGTGTTAAATGTCTCTCATTGGCGGTAAACCATTAGGCAGATCATCAACACTGATCTCCTTACATTCCTCCAACAAAGGCTGTAACTTTGTTGGAATATCGACTGATGGGATTACTTCTTTATTACCATAGCAAATCTTTATTTGGTCTCCTTGGATTCTATCAAAAATTCATCACTATTGCAAACTGATAAGAACTCTTTAGAAGCTTCACCTTGCTCTCAAATGGGTTTCACTGCAATCTTCTTACCCCTCCACAAGAACATATAAATATTCTACCTACCATTGTGTGTTGCATCTATATCATATTGTCATGGTGTTTCCAATAAAATATGACATGCTTCCATGTCCACAACATCACAAGTAATATAATCATGATAAATTTTTTAATAGAAATAGGAACATGACATATTTCTATTACTTTAATAGATGGCCCCTTCTTGATCTAATCAATTGTGAGGGCTTTGGATGTGCATGAAAAATTTAATAGATGGCCCCTTCTTGTTAATAAAACACCAAGCATGAAAAATTTGATGTCTCAAGGTATCTTGTACTTTTGGAATGCAGAGCAGTTTTCTGATTACACATGAAACACGATCTCCTTCTTCTTATGCAAAGTCAGTATCCTGAAAATCATATCATCATCAATCACATCTTCATGTTCTTCATAGTCTGCAATACAAAGTATGTGAGTGCGGAAGGCATAGGAGTAGGTAGATGAGCCAAAAGCAGCACCTAACCGAGTCGATACGGGTTTCTAGTTGACTAGTCTTCTATTAGGACACTCATTCTATTTGTATCCAGGCTCGAGACATCGGTAAAACTTAATTGCAGCAGGCTCATATGGATTATCCTTCTTTGAACATCTACAGTCTCCTGAGTGGTACTAGGACCAGCACTTGAGGATGTGATATGAAATCATTTTTGGGAGATTAATGGTTGTTTCTCTATAGACTAGTTTGCTGATTTTTCCACTCGCGTGAAAGATTGTTGACTCAATAACATTTTTTGTTTTCAACACAGAAATTATGTTGTGCAAGACAACTTATCTTGAATTGTATAATTAAGCCCACTAATATACTTTGCTGCTTGTTGCTCTTCTGACATGTTCAACTCACATCGTGAAGAAAGTCAATAGGATTTTTCATTATAAAAAGCAATAGATCTATTCCCTTGTTGGCAATTCTCATATTTGCTAAAAAATATTTTTGATAATATGGAGGAAGAAATATATATTGCAACAATTGTTTCATCTGACACCAACTCCTCACAGGTGCTTTTCCTTGTCGCCTTCGGGTATTTTGCAACTGATCCCACTATGCAGCTGCCCCTCCTTTGAGTTTTCAGGCCACAAACTTAACATGTTTCTCCTATGAAATATTAGTCACAGTGAAGACCTTTTCAACTTCATAGAACAAATCCAAGACAGATTCGATATTAAGATTACCATTGAAACTAGGAATTTCGACCTTCAGTCTGTATTCATCAGAATCCTTATTTTTCCATCCACATCGCTGTCCATTGGAAGTAGAACCATCTAACTCATTATCAGGTGATTCATCGTTTCCTCACTGCCTTTCACGGTCATTATTGGAAATTTCATCTTCTTCATAATCATCATCTTGTAGATGTGTAGATCGGCTTAGGTTAAGACCTCAACACGATTATTCCTACCCCTATTATGATCTTTGTTACTATTCAGATCTAACTTTTCGATCACCTAACGAAAGACTTTGAAATTTCTCCTAATATCAACTCTACTTGAAAGACCCTCCAAAATTAGATTGCTATTGCCTTCACGCCCTGCACTAGCCATTTTAGATTTGGTCTCACTCTGATACCACTTCACGGAGATTGAAAGTAAAAGCACCAGCTAGATTTTGCTCTAGCATCGACGAACCCTAAAAAAAAAAAAGACTAGGTAGAAGCAACAATGGAATCTATCGGAAAAAGAAAAAAAATTTCTCAAAGTTATTAAACTTCAAGATGTCTACAAAGAGTTCAAAAAGTCTTTCTATAGACAAGACAAACAAAAGAGTCATAAATCTAATAGGAAACAAACCAATAAACAGACCTAAATCTAATAGAAAATAAACCAATAAAAGAATCATAAAACAAAACAATGAGGGAAAAAAAAGAAACTAAAAAGAAATAAGAAAACCAAATGCAACTAGGATCCCTTCAAGCGCTCCCCTATATCAGTAAAGAAGTACGCAAATTATAAGTAATGAAAAAGGGCCCACTCATCATATGATTTTCTTGACTTCATTTTGTCAGTCTAAAAAAATGTTATAGGTGATTAGTTGCCAAATTAATTATTAGATGGATTGAAATTAAGTATAGATAAGAACAACTAGGGCTAGAGCAGTTGTGATGACATAAGCAAATCCAAGATATTCTGATTGTGGGTGGCATCGCATGGACAAGGGCATAACTAATTACCGAAGAGGATTATGATATTATGACCAGACAAATCTTTGAAGAAAGAAGGGAACTTTGAATTATATTTCATTCTATGCAAGTATCTTAGAAGTAATGTTAATTAATACTATACTATAATTGGAAGGATATAAACTACATAGACAACCTAATCCATGACAAAATAACTCCAACTTTCAGGAGGCCTTCTCTAATTAACTCAGACAACAAGAAGCAATTTAAAAGTGGTTTTGCCAAATACAAACTTGAACGACTTTAAGTGGATATGATATTTTTATAGGTAGATATTAGATTATTAAACAAATTCATCTCAATGTAATTAGTAGAAATTTAAGGGTTGATTCTTAATTGCGGAGTTTAAATTTCATGGCCAACAGGTAAATTACCCGTCTATTACTAGCATTGTAGAATTTATGCCAATTAGCTTCACACACACACACACACACATTTTTTTTGTGAACATGTTTTTTGTTTGCAGAATTTATGCCAATTAGCTTCACACACACTACACACACATTTTTTTGGTGAACATGTTCTATTGTTTGCGAACGCAATGCTGCAAATTCTCATTAGGACAATACTGTCCCGGCAATTGATGCCACAAACTATCTGTTTGGTTACCTGTAAATAGTTTTATTGTAAGTGAACTATTATTTACCACTAGTAAACTATAATGCATGAAGAGAATCTTTGCAAGCAAAAAAATTGGATGCGCCTCTCTCATTAATAGCTGGCCAATTTTACCATAGAACAGTATGAAACTTGGGACTCGAGTTTACTACGACGATTACAATATGTATGTCCAATTTTAGGAAACCAAATGGCAAGCATTGCAGCTGAAGCTCAAAGATCTTGTCAAATTTTCTATAGAGGCCATCTCCCGTTATGTTGGAAAAATACTTGGGAGAGACTAGGGAGGAATCCAACGTTGCATATAAATCTAAAGCAAACAATTACCAAAATGCTCATCTTAGTCAGCCGCGTTGGTCTGAAAGAGATTTTTCATTTTATTGTGTGGGAATATGTTGATTCATTTTCATCTTAAACCCGCAAATACTTAAGATTTTACTTGATTAGCATTGTTTTGTATTCCTTATCGAAAAGAAGTGGTTATAAGGTATTTTGTAAATCTCCTTACAACCAACCTTTTTCGCTATTTGTACATCAAATTCCTTTAAATGCTCAAAAGTTATAATGAAAACAGTGCTCACTGATTTATATAAGATATCATTACATTATTTTTACATATATTTACATATAACACGGAAATAATCCATTCTAGCGTCAATCTAGTTTCCAATTGAGGCCAAAGTGCATGCCAGGTCAAGCTAAAGCTTCCGATGCATTTCCCAACTTTCTTGCCCATTAAGCAAGTTCGTAAGGATCAAAATCAAGTAAAGTCTCATGCTCACCTATGAAGTATATTTGCAATACTAAAATTGACTTTACCCAAGATTCCCTCCTCTATGATAGTCCCATAGCCTCAGAAAACAAAACCAAGGGGTAGTAGAGCACTGATAATGTTGGGAGTTGGTAAAAATTAGTACCAAGCTAATTAAAGCATCATGGCGCTTTAATTTTATACTCCCAACTTTACATTCTATGATTTCTGTCACTCTGTAATCTTCTCATTGCATTAACATTCCCATTCGTTAGCATACATTGAACTGAGAACACAACACGAGAAATCTGAGATTCAAGATAATTAAGTTCTTCCTACAGATGATACAAATCTAAGCACAAGACAAGCAAATATAGAAACCCAAGAAAGGGGAGCGAAAGAAAGCTACAAAACAATTCTTGCTTGTTTCCATTACACCTCATGTGATGGCTATATAGAATCATGTCAGTAACAGAAAATGTGAGAGAGAGAGAGAGAGAGAGAGAGAGAGAGAGAGAGAGAGAGAGAGAGAGGCAAAAGAGCATGAACATGGACCATGAGCAAAACTTTGGATCTCTTCTGTAAGTTCTCTCACTGTTCCCCGCAATCTATGACTTCAGTAGGCCCCGTCACTACCACTACTCTCTCTCTCTCTCTCTCTCTCTCTCTCTCTCTCTCTACTATCTCTCTTCCTTCCTTCTCACTTCTCATTCACATCATTCATTCCATTCCAAATATGGGAGTTTGGAAGAATGCCACATTAGGCTTTGTTGCTGCTGTAGCTTGGTGATAATAATTAGCAACTGAAGCAGCTGGAGTTACCCAAGTCCCCATATTACTATAACTCTGCCCCTCATAACTCCCCCCAAACCCACTGATAGGAGTAGCATAAGGGATGGAGGATGAGCCACTACTGTTGCTCTGTGATTGCTCCGGTTGCTGCTCTTGGTGCAACATCCCATTGCACCAAACAAGCCCTTGTTGGCTCATCACACTACCATTAGAGGCAGCAGCGGCAGCATTATTAGAGAAGTCCATATTCACTCCTGACGAGAACAGACCAAACCCTAAAGTCTGCTGATTACTCTGCTGCTGCTGTTGTTGGTGGAGAGCGAGGAGAGACCAGTAATCTTTATCTGGCTTGTTAATGGGGAGAACCGAGAAGCCGAAGGAGGACGAGTCCTGGCCGTCTATTCGATGGCTCATGGTGTCCGAAGACGAGCAAGAGGAGTTCTCGGAGGCCTTTGAGGTGCGGCCCGACATCCCGCCGATCGGCAGGCTGCTGCTGGCGATGCTCTTCACGTCGTATCGGCTCATGTCGAAGTTGGTGACTGCGTTGAGGCCGCGGAATTTGATCGCCGCTATGTCATAGGCCTCCGCCGCCTCTTCCTGCGTGCCTGCGACCAATAATCAGAACCATCACCATCAATAAACTCAATTAAATCTTTCAGAACCTATTTATTAATTAAAAATAATAATAATGAAAACTCACTGAAGGTTCCAAGATAGAGGTCTTTGTTTCCAGCCACTCTTCCGATTCTTGCTTGCCATCGGCCATGCTGATGATGCCTATAGAAAATAACCCAGAAAATAATTAAGTTAAAAATCAAAACCCTAACCTTAAGGCCATTAAGATGAGCGAGGTTAAGCTTATCATTGCTATACCTTGTAACACCTCTATAAATGGAAGCTCCCCTAGAGAAGCCACTGCTCTTCCTGTACAGAAATACACAAAGACAGCACGTAAGAATATATACGTATATAAAGGCAGCATCCTGCATGCACTGGACTGCATGCATGTGATTCCTGTCACGTGAACTTGTCTTCACCTCCGGAGAGAAGCGACGAACTCCTGACGAGTCATGTTCTTCATCTCCTCCAGCTCCTTCTCGTAGTTTGATACCTGGAAACATACACATACGTGCACACGTATTCCATCAGTATTTCTGTAAACTACGTATGAGCCCCAGATCACAAAAAGAGTGGTAAGGTTACCGACCAGAAAGTTCGTAGTTGTGGTCGGCCCCAGTATTTAAGGGCTGCGAGATCGTACGCTCTCGCTGCTTTCTCCTCTTTATCGTAACCACCTTATTAATTTCCCACATTTTAAAGATTAATTTAAAAAAAAAAATCTGATGATCAATGATAAATAAATTAACTAGCCATTAATACTTGTAATACCTAGATAGACTGAGGAAGCCACAATCATATGCCGTGACGTAAGCAAGACAAAGCAAGAGGGAACAAACCAGGAGCGCATGTTAGCAAGGAAAAAAGAAATGCGGCAGCAAGAGGATTAATCAAGAGACTGATACAGTGAACTGTGCTTTGGTGGTGGCGTACGATAGCGAGAGCGGGGCACATACCTTGGCGTCCTTTCCGGCTCTGCCCCTCCCGCCTACAACTGTTGTCCCACAGGTGCGCCTCGTACCTCCCCGTCCACCGGTGCCTGCCCAAAATACCCCTCTCCAGTCAAAAAAATTATTTACCCTTCCCATTTTATCCCTGTTAAATTTTTATTGTTTATTTTACCTAGTGACGCCTCGGTAAATAGAAGTCCTCTGACCGAATGTATCAACCGTCTTTCTCGCCTCCGCCGCGGCCGCCACCGCCTTCCCGGCATCAGCCTCCTGCTCCGCCGCCGGAGCTCCACGCAGGAACCCGGCGGCTATCGTCTTGAGGTCAGAGTCGGCATAGATCCCACTAGTCTCCGCTTCTCCGCCGGTATACCTCAAAGGCTCACCACCACAGCCGAGAAAGTCCTCCAGCTTCGGCCCCATCCCGTCCTCCGATGCCTCAACCCCCCTACACAACAAAAAAATCACCACAGGGTCATTTCGGGAAGTAGTACAAAAATTAAAAACCACAGAGAGATGAAAAAGATAGTTACCATGTTGGGGAGTTGGAGAGGAGAAGTGTTGGAGGAGGTAAGAGTTAGGGTTGGAGAGGGAAAAGGCGAGCCAGTTTTGGGAAGTGTCCATGTCCATCGTAAACGCAGCGATCGACAACAGTAACAGTTGTAAGGGGTATTTAGGGAATAAAAAGGAGATGAAGACGAGGGAGTTTGGTGACTCGAGGAAGAAGAGAGAAACGGAGAAGGTGGTCACACATATAGAGGTGGAATCAGGGACGGCGAAGGGAGAAGAAAGAAGAGAGTCGCAGCAGTGAGAGAGAGAGAGAGCACAGGACACGAGGCGATTTTAAATTCTTTAATTTATTGCGGTAAAGGGATAATAGAGGGAGGATGAATTTTTTTCTTTTGAAAAAGAAACTAAAAAAGTAAGGGATGAGGAGGAGGGGCAAGTGGAGGCTTTTCACGGGCCGACTGGGCGGTCTGCTTGACCGCAGGGAAAGTAATCTAGCGAGTTCGCTTCTGCTGTCCTTCAGGAATACTTTTACTCAAGAAACTGGCCTAGTAAGACAAAAGTTAAAAATGGGGTTTTGAGCTTCTAGTGGTGGAGCAGGGTAAGGGTGGGCTGGGTTGGGAGGGACAGGGGAAGCGAGGGTATAGCGTAGGGGAGGCAAGAGGGGGGAGGGGGGACAGGAGGACCCAACGCGACGGAGCGGGCGTTGGCTTGCTTGCCGTGCTGCGAATCTCCGCTCATTTGCCGCCACGACTGCCCGAACCCTGACTGACACGTGGCGCAAGATGCCCGCCGCTCTTTCATCGCCAGCGTTCCGCTCACCTCCCGCGGTGAGCTCACCTTCAGGGCAGGGCTTGAGGGGTTGATGACGTATCTCATTAGGGTTCACGAGTTGCGAGGCGGCGGTTTGAGGGGGAGATGAAGATCAGAAAGAGATCCGACGACGCAGCGTTTGTTCCCGTAACTGTTAGCTAACCGTTTTTTGCTGAAACAGGAAAAAAAAAAAAAAAAAAAAAAAAAAAAAAGGAAAAACGTTTGTTTGAGCCTGTTTATTTCAAGGTCAAAAAATCAGATAAACGCCAGTGAAATCATGCAGTTTTTTTACTTGATTTATTTGATTTATTGTAGTTATATTTTAAAAAAAAAAATCAAAAGTCCGACAGAATTCGGAACTCTTGTGGGCGAATTTTGTAGGTGTGACCACATCCGCAAATTGTGATGACCTACCTCATTATGAATATTTTTCACGCCGAACAATACAAACACAGCAACAACAAAAAAAAAAAAAAAAAAACAATGCGAAAGAGTTGCGTCAGTTGTCACCCCCACCTTCTTTTGATGAAATTTTTGATGAAAGAGCAACGTGGATCCCATGCGAGACAATGTCTGATTAAAATCACATGGTCATGCAATACAAGCAGGGAATGGGAATTAAGGACGAGCATTGAGGATACATGTTAAGTGAATATTATTTTCAAACTAGACTAAACTGCAATTTATAAAAGAAAAAGAACATTCCAATTCATATATCTTATTAGAAAGCATAAATAAAATAGGGATCTTGTCTAAGTTCTCTCATTATCTCATAATTAAAGTTTGTATGTTCAATTTTAGAGTTTTAGCAAAATATATTGCAATTATAATTTCATAAAATACAATTTAAACATGGACAATTAAAACTAAAAATGCTACCTAGAAGCTACATGGTTTTAGAATTTGGAGTTAAGCTCTTGTAACGTAATTTCTGCTAAGTTAATGCTGATGCCAATAATCTCTTTTGTGAAATGATTGCATGTAAAATAATAAAATGCAAGAATATTCACACGTCTTGCACATAAAATAGTATATTAATATAAATTTCATAAACCCACTGTCATCCAAAAAAAATTGTATAGCCTAAATAGCATGCTTCTCTCCAAATGCCCAGTAGTGCAAGAACTTTG
The DNA here is from genome assembly GCA_038442645.1 of Agave tequilana. Classification (NCBI taxonomy): domain Eukaryota; kingdom Viridiplantae; phylum Streptophyta; class Magnoliopsida; order Asparagales; family Asparagaceae; genus Agave; species Agave tequilana. The sequence continues at coordinate 54,426 of JAVJIF010032443.1, read as the reverse complement.
AAAATGGAAAATCAAATCCACTTGCAGTCTATGATAAATAAATCATAGAAGAGTAACTCGACGTTCTTGTTTTTTAGGGAAAGAACGTCATGATATATGAATCATATAAATCAAATCCACTCGCAGTCTATGATATGTAACTCAATGTGGAACTGTCGTTAGGGGATAAAGGATTTTCTACTATAATTCCTAAAAATGTCGGTCATCTACAAATAATCCCCATATTTTTGTACATTTTTTTATATAACATCTAAAAGTTTTAAATACCCTCGCCTTAGGGTGTTTGGATTCATGAAAGTGGGAGGAAAATGAGAAGTGAGAAAACTCATTTCTCATTTCTCTTGTTTGTTTTGAGCCGTAAATGAGAAATAGAAAAATCTCTTTTATTTTTTCCTTTTCTTTTTTACACTTCTCTTTTACATTACTTTTTTTCTCATTTTCAGAGTGCTACAGTTAATTTTGTAATCATATAAATTTCACTTGTAATGAGTTATAACTTAACGTATTAAATTTTAATGTAGTGCAAATCTCAATTAAAATTAAAAACGTCACTCAAAAAATTAAATTTAATATTATTTTGTGATTAATTTTTTCACTTCCACATTATTAAATAAATACTGATTATACCTTTCAGTTACTTCTCTACATTTTAATCAAATACTGAAAATTTTATTTTCACAAATCTCAATTTCCGTCACGCCTTCACATTTTATTTTTACTTCTCACTTTTCATTTTCCTCCCACTGAATCTAAACACGCTATGAATTCACTTTTTAAGGCATTCCGATAATTTTGAGGGTCATCTGGAAAAAACTCAAAAAGATATTTCAGGTACACATCAAAATCTAAAGAACGAGGTTATTTAAAAATAAACAAGATTTTTGAAAATTATGTACGAAAGATCCAATAGGGAGAATGACCATCATGGTCAAACGGAGATCAGACGGTGGTGGGACCAGCCATTACTGTCTGGTCTGTTTCGGTTCCTTTTTTCCTCCCTCTTGGACACTTTAAACACTGTGAATGGACAGGAGAAGGATTGGATTTGTACCACCGTACCACGGGTCCACGGCCATGATATGCCCTGGTATCACCTGGAATTGTATGATGATGATGGGGTCTCTAAGCATCAGGGTTAAGTGACCCCATGCTGCAGTCATAAGCAGGATGAGCCCTGCACATCAAGTGGAAAAGAACGAATGGACTAGAGAAGGGCCCATTGCCCCCACATGAAGTCTTCCCTTCAAATTATTAGTATTAGAGGGAGAAAGATCACTAATTAGCATGACATAAACACTTGATTAGCAAGCTTCTTTCTTTTAATTAGTTTGTTGACGGTTAAGCCATACACATATCAGGATCAATCCCACGTTGAGACGTGGATAAAATGTCAGGTTTCAGATTATAAAGCGTTAAAGTTTTTGGATCCCCTCTTAAATTTTATCCACGTGTTAACACGAAATTAGCCCTCTTATAATATGTATGTGTGGGGTGCGCACACATGAACGAAGTTAAACCCTTTGACAGTTAAATCACTCTTTATTCTCTGGCCAAACACTGGTTTGAGCATACTGCTTCGAGGTATGGCACAAATTTATCTTCCTTTATTAGACCTCCTTGCCCTTTCTGTCTCTCAAAAATGTCGATTTTTAGTCACTTTGATGAACGAGTAAATGATAACGAAAAATTTGTGAAATTTTATTCCTAACTAGTTTATAATTATTAGATCACATCCAACGGCTTGGATCTTGCATATAGGTGGTGTATCAACCAAATCAAAGTGGGAGTATCGACATTCTTGATACTTCCGAAAGTAGCCCAACTCAACTCTCTCCCTCTCTCCCTGTGTGTGTGTGTGTGTAGAGAGAGAGAGAGAGGAGAGAGAGAGAATAATGTCATTCCAAAAGGATTTGTCCCCAAATCCTTTCCACTCAAATTCAACCCTCCGACATTCGAATATAAGATCCACTCAGTTGAAGTTGATCTATACTATTTCAAGTATCTATAAACCAAAAATTAAGTGTTTTGAATACATTTTGTCTATGCATCAAGTAGGAAAAAAGCGGACAACTTAAATAGTGAGTTGGTTAGTTTAACATGTAGAACATTTGAAACCTAACAAAAATTAGTTTGTAGTAGTTTTTAAATGTTTAGATCATAATGAAATGGCCGGATCGAGAATTTGTATGTCTAAAGACATAGATCTAACCAACTCACAACTTTCGGCCGTCCATTTTGCGCCGCTTGATGGATGGGCAAAATGTATTCAAAATACCTGATTTTTGGTTTATAAATACTTAAAATAATATAGATCAACTTTAACGGAGTGAAACTTGTATTCGAATGTCAGAGGGTTGAATTTGAGTGGGAAGGATTCGGGGTCAAATCCTTTTGGAAGGACACAAGTTTATAAGAGAGAGATAAACTTGTGTCCTTCCAAAAGGATTTGAGGCTAAATCCTTTCAACTCAAGCACCAACATGACATTTGAATTCAAGATCCACTCCATTGAGTTTACTTATATTATTTCAAGTATCTATAAAAAAAAAATTAAGTGTTTTGAATACTTTTTGCTTATGCATCAAGTAGGAGAAAAACGGACGGCCTAAATAGTTAGTTGATTAGTTTAACGGTGTAGAATATTTGAAACCTAATAACAATTAATTTGTAGGGGTTTTTAAATGTTTAGATCAAAATCAAATGTCCAGGTCAAGAATTTGTATGTCTAAAGGTATAGATCTAACCAACTCACTATTTTCGATCGTCCATTTTGCGCCGCTTGATGAATGGGCAAAAGTATTCAAAACACTTGATTTTTGATTTATAGATACCTGAAATAATATAGATCATTTTAACGGAGTGGATCTTGTATTCGAATGTCGAAAGGTTGAAGTTGAGTTGGAAGGATTCGAGCTCAAATCCTTTAGAAGGAAACACAAACTATATATGTGTGTCCTTCCAAAAGGATTTGAGCCTGAATCCTTCCCACTTAAATTCAACTCTGCAATATTCGAATATAAGATCCACTCCATTGAAGTTGATCTATATTATTTCAAATATATAAACCAAAAATTAAGTATTTTGAATACTTTTTGCCTATGCATCAAGTAGGGGAAAAACTGACGGCCTAAATAGCGAGTTGGTTAGTTTAATAGTGTAGAACATTTGAAACCTAACAAAAATTAGTTTGTAGGGGTTTTTAAATGTTTAGATCACAGTGATATGGCCGGATCAAGAATTTGAATGTCTAAAGACATAGATCTAACCAACTTATTACATTCGGTCGTCCATTTTGCCCCGCTTAATGGATGGGAAAAAAGTATTCAAAGCACTTGATTTTTGGTTTATAGATACTTGAAATAATATAGATCAACTTCAACAGAGTAGATCTTGTATTCGAATATCGGAGAGTGTTGAATTTGAGTGAGAAGGATCCGGGCTCAAATCCTTTGGAAGGACAGAAGTATATGTATGTGTGTGTGTGTGTATAGGTATATGTATGTATGTATTGTATGTATGTATATATATGTGTGTGTGTGTGTGTGTGTGTGTGTGTGGTGTGTGTGTGTGTGTATATATATATAATATATATATATTTGTGTATGTATATAGTATATGTTATATGTATATGTATATATGTGTATATATATGGTGTATATATATGTGTGTGTGTATATGTGTGTGTGTGTGTTAAACACAAGAGAAAAGTGCTTATAGTAGGTCTGCTAAGATTGTAATCTAAGAAGACGGCTTAAAACTCCAACATCCCAATTTTTTTTTTTCACGATCCGACTGCACATTATCATATTCATGTTATGAGATGTACGCATATAAAATCACGTAATTTGAATTGTTTACTCATGATCTATTCGTGAAATATATATATTATATATATATATTATATATATATATATAATATATATTATATATATATATATGAATATATTACATGAATATGATAATAAAGTTTATCTAACAAAGTGACAACGCAATAAGAGAAAAGCTTTCGAGAAAAGCTATAATAGTCGGAACTTTCTTTCTAGTCAGTAACAAGAGATGTTAGTTAAAGCTCTTACTGTTGTGATTTCAAGGAGGACGTCCCCACGATCGGGATTGACTGGGGCAGTGCAGCAGTGCGAACCATAAGATCTACTAAGGCAACTTGAAGAAGAGAAGAAAAGATATTACAAGTAGATAGAATCTAACACACAATATAATGTGGTTCACCTGTCAAACAGATCTATCGTGTGTAGTCTACGAGAGAAGGGAAGAGAAACTTTATTAAAACTTTGGAGGAGTATAACAAGAATTACTTACACCTCACACTGAGAAGTTACAAGCCCTGATGGCCACCAAGAACAGCGAACTCTTATGACTAAGCCTCTCTCACAAATTTCTCACTTAGATGGATTACACCCTTAGGAATTACAAATTCATAGGACTCTCTTGGAATACATTGAACGCCACCCCTAAGAGGTTATTTATAGACCATAGAATTCTCCTAGTTCTAAATAAACTCATTCAATTAATAAAGGAAACTTGAATCCAACTCGGACTCAAAATACCTTCAATCAGAATAAAGAAAACTTGAATCCAACTCGAACTCAAACAGATCCAGAAAAGAAAACTGTCATATCCAACATTAATCAACCTTCACGAGGTATTCACGTCATAATCCTAATAATCTCCCCTTGACTTGAATAACATCCAAGTCCGAGAATAGTAATCATGCTCCATGTGCTCGCATCTACGCACAATTGAACAAACTTGACTCATCTCCATCTCACTCCCTCTTCTCCAAACCCAATCATGGGGTTCACATCTTAATTAGGTTGATAAGTTCAGGCCCAACTTGTACTTTATTACAATGATCTCCTTGATCTACACAAGATCATTAGAATTTGCTCCACCATAGGAGTAACGATTTGAACTATTTGTTGCGCGCCTAGTTCCAATCTCCATCAGGGTACAATTGAACATCCCTACCTCAATCTATCGTAGTCCCCGATTGTTCCACAACACCACTTTTGAAGTCGAGAATAACTGCAATCCACCAACTGTAACATTAGAATCCGCAACATATACACTTGCCGACACGTTCGGCTTGAAACATCACATGAGCCTCTTTGAAAACTTCCATAAGATCACCTTTTAAACTGAAACAGAACCCTTTTCTATGTAGGGCTTCAAGAAAGATGAGATTGTACCTGATTCGGGAACATGACGAACGCTTTGAAGAGTAGTGATGCATCCATCATGAGATCGAAACTGGATTGTTTCTTCGCCAATCACCTGATTGTAGCAGAATTCCCATGAAAACTTCTCCTCCTTGAACCGAAGTGTATGAAGAGAGCATCTTCCTATTGGAACTGATATGCTGTGAACATCTAGAATCTATGACCCATTTATCTTTATTACCAACTGATCTGTCTGTAACAGATAAAATGTCATGTTTTTTATCTCCTTCAACCAGTTCAGTGACATTAGAATCTGATTATTTCTTCTTTCGAAGCCACACTCAGATCTAATATGCCCCTTCTTGTGATAATAGTTGCACGTCAAATTCTTGTGTTTTGAGTTACCCGTGGAACTTTCATATTACTCTTCTTTCTTGAATAATGAACTTGCTCGAAATCATCAAGATGAGACTCACCCGTCAACTGGACGTCAATTTTGTTCTTGTTGAGTAGATGCTCCTTGACCTCATTGACCTTAAAGTTGACTTATCTCCATAAGTTATAACTTCCTTAAAGCTTTATGAAGAAGGTAAAGAAAGAACATAGTAATAGAAGTGCTTGATCCTCATCTTCTATATTAACATCTATCTTATTTAAATCATTAATAATAAAGGAAAATTTTACAATGTGAGACTTAATAGGTGTACCTTCATTCATGCGGAGAAGAAAGAGACGCGATTTCAAAATCAACCGATTCGCTAACGAATTCTTCAGATAGTGATCCTAAAGTCGCTCCCACAGCGAGGATGTTGTTTTCTCCGTAGAAAACTCATCAAATACTTTGTCCGCCAAACAAAGCTGAATAGCTGTCAAGACTTTCTCATCCAACTCCTACCAAGTTTCTTTCTTCATGTCATGGCTTTTTCTTTCTCCCGAGTAGTGCTTTCTTCAACCCGTTCTAGATAAGAATGGTGTAACGCCCCGATCCCAAGGATACAGAGACGTTATGGCGACGTACATACGCGAGGTGAAAATACCCTCACGCGTACGTGAAGCCTCAGTACAGGACATAGCTTCCATATACACAAGGGTTCCAGCAGGAAATAAGTACAAGAATACCTACAAAAAGAGGTTAGTGATCATAATAGGTATCAAAACAGGGATAAAGAAGATAACAGAAATAAATCATAAAGATACCTATGAAGGATCTCGATGGTGGTCTCCTCTGTGACTCCAATGGACTATCTGACAATACGATAACTCGGATCTCCAACCTGGGCTGCAAACCCAGGGTCGTCAGAAAGCGACCTAGTGAGTGGTAAAATGAAGGAGGCAATAATATGTACTATAATAATACAAGTACAATAATAATAGATAAGACATGCTGTGTAATAGTGATATCATATCCTAAGCATATAATAAGCAGCAGAAGTATCTAAACATGAAAGATATAAGCATGTTATCTTTAATACCATCACTACCTAGCCGGTTATCATCTGGTCATGTCTTTAGGCGTGTCCGGTTTATATCATAAATACTGTCGTCTAGTGGTGACGTGATAGCAGTGACCATACAGGTGGGCATATGAAAACAGAATAGATGCAATGCAGAACATGCGTAGTATGCCACCACAGAAAGAGTAACATGTACCAGGCAAAGTAACAGATATCCATGTAACATGATAGCGGATAAATTATCAGGACCAGTAACAAGATAGCATACATGTGTCAGGCAAGTCATGTCATTTAGACAATAGTAGCAATCAGTACCACCTGGTATTTTAATCAATCTCTTCCAGTGTCCCATACCACTGGCAGTCATACTGGAGCCCGCACTCCAGTCGAAACCATCCGGACATGGCCTACGGGTACCATTATCCAACGAGAGAGTGACAAATAACAAGTGTTCCCGACGTCACTATTGTGTATACTGTTTTATTATGTTAATTGGAAACCCATGGTCGAGGAGCTCTATTCAGGTGGGTGTATCCCGTGCATACCCGGGACAACGGCCTAAACAGACCCCTGGCTGCTGAGACCAGGGCCAGCCCGCTAAGGTTGTAACATGTAACGGGAACTCAATGAGCTAAAACAATAACGGGAAATGAGAGCTCATGAGCTATAACAGACGGTAGCCAGCACTACCCCGTCCCGTGCAGTGGGACAAACAATGGATCCAGACATCCACCCGACAAGACCTAGTCAACCGTCAAGTCTCCCCCATACTCAAGTTCTCTTTATTATCGTTCACTATACAGTATATCAGGAACAAGTACAGGATATGGTACATGTAACACGATAAATACAGTATATCAGGAACACGTACAGGATAGGTACAGTAACACGATAACATAACATGAGGTCTGTTGATAGCACAAACACGATAACGGGAAACAATATACCGCATATCAACAGCTCATGTATCCAGGAACGGGAATAACAATATCAGTAACGGGAATCAAGCAATCATAAAACAGGCATACAGAAATAGCATGGAACAAGAATACATGTAAGAGGAACAGGGATCCATATGACAAGATTAGAGAAACCATATATGCATGTGTAACAGTGATAACGGTATCGTGAAGTGGTGCATTTATATATATCGGCGTGACATGAATATGAAATAAAAGTGTGACGTGTCATGTAATAACAGTGGTCAGCATCTAATACATGTGTAGTGAACTACAGTATCCGTGTAATGATGATAACAATAATGTGAAATGCGGGGTACTTATCCGTGTACTAGTGAAACATAGATGTGTAGCAATAATCCGTGTCATATCTCTGTGTATCACTAGTACATGTAATAACAGTGGTCAGTATATTACAGTATCCATGTAATGATGATACCAGTGCATGAAATAACGGGGTCTAGCATGCCTGTCTAGTGACAGTGTAGTGTAATAGAGTATCTGTGGAACAATTTACACGTAACGATAGTTACCTAACTGTGATACAATACATGAAATAATAGTGTACAAGAGTATGTGAAATAGCGGTCCACGTGTCAATGGCTGTCGGTATGATGACTGTGTCCAAGTTGTCTATGTCCGTATTATTGTGATTATTATTACATCACTAAATCAGGAAATACCTTTATGCCTATTACAATGAGTTTCCAATAATTACAAGTTAATAATTAATAATTACCGTATTTTATCCATAATCAAGATCTATCAATCACTTTCACTAAACATGGTAAAATATAATTTATAAAAGAAAAACACTCACAAACTGGTCATGAAAAGGTAGCTCTCTTTCCACGATCGCAACGGATCCAGAATCGTCCGAATCGGAGTCCGGATGCTCCAGATATCGCCGGAACGCTAAAAATCATCAAAATGGGTTAAATATGTAAATAAACATATTGTAAGTGCAAATACTGAAATGTAGAAGGGGGTTTTCTGTAAAATTACCTTTATTGGGTTTGGATGCGGGTTTGGGCCATAACGGGTCGGGTTTGGATCCAAATACCCAAACCCATTAACTTACGGGTTGATTAACCCATTAGGGTTATTGGGTTTGGGGTTCACTCAAACCAACAAGGGTTATTGGGTTTGGGGTTTACCCAAACCAACAAGGGAAAAGCAGCAGCAGCAGCTTGCTGCTGCTGTGCTGCGCGGGCCGGCCGGCCAGCTCCGCTGGTCGGCGGCGCGGATGGCCGGCCGGCGGCGGTCCCGGCTCAGACCGGAGAGAGAGAGAGAGAGGGAGAGATAGAAGGAGAGAGAGTGAGGGGGGGAAACTGACAGGAGAAGGAAAAGAAAGAAAAAAAGAAGGGGAAGAAGAAGAAGAGGAGGAGGAGGAGGGGGCGGCGGCCGGCGGCGGCCGGCCACGGCCGCGTGGCCGGAGGCGGGGGTGGAGCCGGTGGCGCGCGGCCACCGGGGCCCGCCGGCAGTAAGGCTGGCGGCGGTCTGCCGCAGGGGGGAGAGAGAGAGAGTGGAAGAGAGGGAGATGAGATAGAGGTTAGAGAGAGAGGGAAATTGAGAGGGAGTGAGAAGGAGAAGGGGTTTTATTAAGAGGAGAGAGAAAGAGGCGGTTGGGTTTGATTGAAAAAGGCGATGGGGGAGAAGTGTGTGGAAGAAAGATGGAAGAAGAAAGAAAAGAAAAAGAAAGATTAAAAAAAAATATTTATTATTATAACATTGGCCTAAAATTTGACCAGCTCCGAACAGTGCCCAAAAATTACAGAAAATAGAGAATATTATCTTGAGACGTAATATGAAAACGGTTTGACGAAATTCAATCTGGTTTACACGTTAAAAATCCTGGAGTGTCTCGCCGATACTGGGAGACACAAGTTTGGTCAGATTTTCGATAAAATTCAGAAAAATCCCCAAAAATACCCTAACGTAGAGAATATGATTCTAAGACACATGGTAAGCTGATTCTCAAAATTCTACTCTGTTTGTGAAATAAAAATCGTTAAAGCCTATTAGCGGTATCGGTCGACATCGACTACGGAGAATTTTCAAAATAATCCAGAAAAATTCCAAAAAATCCTGAAAAATCTAAAATATTAGAAATTGATTTTTAATTTGATATCAGCTCAATTGGGCTACCACGGAGGTCAAATCAATTTTGTACGTCGTATCGCTCACTGATACGGTGATACGTACACCAGGGATCAGGGGGTTACAAATGGCGTCATCCTAGTCTGCTACCGCTGAAATTGATGACGCCATCAAGCTTCTGAATATCGAATTTGATCGTAGACATCTTCAAGTTAACTGGCTCTGAGACCAATTGTTATGATTTCAAGGGAGGACGCCCCCACGACCGGATCAACTGGGGCGGCGGCGCAGCGGATCCGAACCACAGGATCTACTAAGGCAAGTTGAAGGAGAGGAAAAAGAAGATATTTCAAGTAGATAGAAAGCCAACACACAATATAAGTGATCCACCGATCAAACAGATCGTTGTACGTCCACGACAAAAGGAGGGAGAAACTTTATTAAAACTTTGGAGGAGTATAATAAAATTACTTACACCTCACGTTGAGAAGTTATAAGCCTTTGATGGCCGCCAAGAATAGCGAACCCTTGTGGTAAGCTTCTCTCACGAAATTCTCTCCAAGATGAATTACACTCTTAGGAATTACAAATCATAGGATTCACTAGGAATACATTGAAGGCCACCCCTAAGGGGTTATTTATAAATTATAGAATTCTCCTAGTCCTAAACAAACTATTTTAATAGAATAAAGGAAACTTGAATCCAACTCGAACTCAAAACACCTTCAATCAGAATAAAGAAACTTGAATCCAACTCGGACTCAAAACAGATCCAGAAAAGGAAACTGCCAAATCTGACATTAATCAACTTTACGACGTATTCACGTCATAATCCTAACACTTATGGGAGCGAAAAGAAAATGTTGATTTTGTGCTGTGATTCATGTTTTCGAGGAGCATGCTTCTCTAATAACGCTATCAGATCATTCAAGAATATTATTTAATTGCTTATTAACTGCTTTTATGGTACTAAATATAAAGAGAGAAATGTAAATCAGCTGACACAAGAGGCAACTCCCTCCTATGTCGCACTCAAAAATCAATTTCCGAGTGAATTTTCAAGATCCGACCGCACAATATCATCTTCATACTTAAGATATACACATATAAAAAAATCAAGTGATTTGAAGTTTGTTTACTCCATTTTCTTTGGGTTCAAACATTAACGGTTTTTTAACAATAGAACAAAATGGAACGATTAGATCAATAAGTAAACGAACTTCAAATCACTTGATTTTTGTATATGTATATCTTAGAATATGAATATGATAATGTGCGGTCGGATCTTGAAAATTCACTCGGAAAATACGATTTTTGAGCGCGACAAAGGAGGGAGTTACCTCCTGTGTCAGCTGATTTACATTTCTCTCAAATATAAATTCTATTACTAATATGTTTATGCGACTATTGTTGGGCACAATTTTTGACGTGTAGTTATTTCGAACATAGTTACAACTGAGCATATGGAAGTGCTAGATTTGAAGAGGTCGTAGTTTTAGTTCAATGTAAACCGCAATTTGAACCCTAAGTCTTTTGCTCACTGCAAAAGATTTTATCGCTATAGTTTCCTAATTGTTTCCAATTAGGTCCATTTATCGTTGGCATGTGGATCAATGGTGAGCGAGTAGAAGATTAATCCAGAAAAAAGTTAAGAATCTCAACATTGCCTTTTAACCCACAACTCTTAACCTATAACTCATGAGTAAATTGATTGTTGGACAAGAATTAACTCATCAAGACCTGTTTCGTTAGGAAAACAAATGAGAAAACTGATAGTGGGACTCACTCGATCAGTTTTCCTTTAGAAAATTGGTTGGTGAGCTCATGCTATCAGTGTTTCACCCATTTTCAGTATTATTAAAGAGAAAGAGAAAAGAAATTTTGCTGACATTTTTCTGACGACATTATTATTTTTCTGATTTTCTGAAAATTACAAACAAACATGATTTAAATCTTGAGAGAAAATTGAGCAGGACAGAACAAGACTTATATTATTCATTCACGCAAAAGAAGGATCTACATTTTTCCTACACCAACCTGGCCACTTCCACACTTCTCCCTCCTGCCGTCATTGTCAATCACCATGATCGCTCAACCCTTTTTTGATGACAGCAGTCTCAAACCAGCACCCCACATCTTTCTTCTAGATATCTATCAGCCCGAAACCGTGCAAGCTTAGCAAATACTTGAGCAGGACAGAACCGCGCATGCCTCGTTGATAATTTAAACACATACAATCACCCCCAGTGAGCTTACCCGAAGCAGCTATATGCATAGCGAAAAGAAACCGTATGAGAAGAGGACAGAACATCGGCGGTGAGGGGAGTCCACGGTCAAAGAGAGGTTAAAAAACTAATTCCCTACTGTCAGTAAAAAAGAATCAACCCCCACGTTCGAGCTTACCTCCGCATCACGTTTTATCACTGTGTTTAATTAATTAAACGCTATCTTAACTTAACCCAATTTATTAATACAATATAGCAGTACTCGTGGCAGGGCTAAAAATATTAAAATTGGGGGCGGTGAGAGAGTTAGCCAGAATCCTTCGCGGCTGCACGTGTCACCGGCGGTGCGTGGACCGCAGCAGCACTGGGAAGAACGAGGAGCGGTAGGCCGCATCGCGCGGTAGCACGTGAGGGCGGTGAGCGTCCGCCAAGCCTCCCCCTTCCGTGTCCGATTCACACCAATACACTCTATCGGTCTCCCATGTGCCGGTCGCACGTGCAGAGATGGGAGGATCCTATGATTACGAAGAGAGTGAGAGAGAAGGAATCTAGTCAAAGAACGGATGGAGAGAGAGAGAGAGAGAGAGAGAGAGAGGGTTGGGAGAAAGGGGTGAGGTTTAAAAAATGAATGGGTTAAGATAACGTTGAGGAGCAGTGAGAGGGTCCACATCGGCAGAGGGCTTTGAGGTGGATAGAGTTAGGAATGCAGAGAGAGAATTAAGAGGGAGAGTTTTTGGGTTGTTGGATTAAGCACATGTCTTTTGCTTCTGTAGTGGGCTAACCTTAGCTTTGCTTTGTTGTAATGGCCAATGGGTGGGGGCTATCATGTGCTTCAATCCTTGTCTACATATTATATTAGGAGCATGAAGAATGCATGCAAGAAGCCTTCTACAGGCTGCGAGAGAAGGTGAAGGTTGTTTGGATTGTGATATAATCTCTCTCTTTTTTCTATTTGTTAAAGAATTGATAAAATAAATCGTAGACAAATTGTTCAGGTGATGTGTGAAATGTAGGAAGATATACCATTTTAAGCAAACCATGTGTTCTTGTTTTGGGATGTGGTGGATCTGAAAGTGTTCGGGTTTGTAAGAGCTGTGAAACACAAATAACGACAGGGAGATTGGGTCTCTAGCTTGACCAAAAACTCCGTCGATACTTAAGTTAGCGTCTTTTTTTAACAGCATTCATAAACGCGGGGGGACTTCCATACACTCCAGCTTGGAATCTAAACCTATTTAGTATAATCGTTAGTATTTTTGCCTCTAGGATAAAGTTTCTGTAAAACACTTAGAGGGGGGTGAATAGGTGATGAGCTAATCTAATGATCAATAATACAGAATTAAAACTTATTAAACTAAACACCACGTATAACACAAGAGTGTAGCCGGATTCCCCGTGAAGGGCTCTGGACTAACTCCTCAAGATTCCTCTAAATAAGAGTTGAGGTGCCGCATTGGCTCTTTTGGTTGAATACAAGTGTTAGCAAACATTCCCCAAGCATATAACAATATGAGCACAAATATATATCAAACATATAAACATGAAAGCAATATAAGCATGCAAAATATAAACAAAATAAGAAACAGAGAGTGAGCAATCGCAAACACGGGAATTTGTTTCGAGGTTCGAGCACACTTTCTCTACGTCCCCGCCTTTAATACTATGAAAGATTTCCACTAAAAACCGATCCCACTGGATCACTCGGTGCTGCAACACCTACAAGGTGAGTTCACACTTGAACTCCTTGGACTCTCTAGTCCCGTACACACCGCAAGCCCACAAGCTCGCCGAGGCCGCACCTCAAACACCGAGTTCACACTAGAACCCGAAACACCGCAAACCTGCAAGTCCGCCTCCTCAAAGTACAAAGATGAAGTTTAGTGATCACAACACTTTGATCACCTAAAATCCTCTCACAACAAAGATCCCTATAGGTAGATATAGCAATGGATAGCTCAAGTGTTGTGTGAGAAAACTAGGATTGAAATGGTGGAGGAAAACACAAGAAAATCTCTTTTCAAAACACTCTTGAAAATCTCTCCTTTTGATATGACAATTTTGGTTCTTAAACAAGTGGAGATAAACATCTAATAGAGTTGGAAAACTGGCTCAAAATTCACTAAAAAATCTTATAGAAAACAGCCCCCAAAAGTCCCAATTTATAGGGCTAGAAAAACTAGCCGTTGGGGGCCAGGTTGGCCTGTCGGTTGACCGCCCGGTCGACCGGCCAACGGTCAGATTTCTGACCGTTGTGCCAGTGGTCGACCGGCCGGTCGACCGTGGCCTGAATACAGAGAGCAGACTCTCTGTACGGTCGACCGCCCGGTCGACCGGGGCCTTTCCAGAGAGCAGGCTCTCTGCGGTCGACCGGGTCGATCGACCGGCCCTCCGCCAAAACTGGCGTGTACGTCTGTGCACGTCGGTCGACCGACTCAGTCGACCGACTTCAAGCTCGGTCGACCGGTCCGGTCGACTTGCAGAAGCCAGGTCAGGGATTTTTGGGTAAAAAAACTTGGCATTTTGGCTTTGATAAAATCCCATAAAATCATGAAAAATCTACAAAAATAGTTTCAATATTATACTTTGATAATCAAACATGTTTGAGCAAAATCAAGACATGTTACAAACAATTTGAACTATTTTTATAACTTGAAAATTTTGGCTAAAAACTAAAACTGTATTTTTCCAAAATTGGTTTTTCCAAAAAAATTTTTTCAAAACTTCTCCAAATACAAAAACAAGATATTTTAAACTCTTTGAAAGCATAGGGTGTATGGATTGATCTGAAATCACCTACAGGGGGGTGAATAGGTGATAATGCTAATCTAAAAACTAAATGCGAAAATTAAAACTAATTTGCAACTACACTTAGTACAACCAACGAGTGTAGCCGAGTTCCCCGTGAAGGGATCTGAACTAACTCCTCTTGATTCCTCTGAATAAGAGTTGAGGTGCTATATGAAGCTCTCGTGATTAAGTACAAGTGAGGCACACAAACACAAGCCAAACATATAAAGGTGATAAGTAATATGAAATAATGCAAGGCACAACACAAGCAAATATGATATGAATGATATGAATGATGCACAAAACAAATAAAGAGAGAGAGTTTAGAGTCAATGGATCAAACGCAAACAACAAGATGTGTTTCGAGGTTCGAGCCCCTAACTCTACGTCCCCGCCTTCACCGAGAAGGATTTCCAATCCACTAGGAGTACCGAACTCCTCTCTCAACCTTACAAATGCCACCGAGGCAATACAAACTCAATCCACCTCACAAAGAGGGATAGGCCTTTAGCCAAACAATCACAAATCACCTCTACCGAAGAGGGATACAAACCAACCCCAACTCCACCTCACCAAGAGGGAGTAAACCACAACCTTAACCTCTACCAAAGAGGGAGTACCCCACAATCCAAATTAACCTCTACCAAAGAGGGATATCCAACAAAGAAGGGGTTTATAACTCTTGGAGGTTTTCACAACCTCAAACAAAACCTTTTTCCACAAAACAAAGATCCTAATAGAATAGGATAGAATGATAGGCTCAAGTGTGAAAAACAAAGTGTTTTGATCAAAGAAATTCTCTTGGGAAAACACCAAAATAGATATAGAAATTTTAGATCAAAACTAATTCCCAAAACCCTAATTTCTTTGAAATAAACAAAACACTTTTAAAACAAATAAGATTGATCTTTTGTCACAAAAAAAAACTCTTTTGAAAACTTGTTTTAAACACTAGAAAAACTCTGAAATTTTTGCTCTTAAAAACTTAACCAAAAACTCAAAGCAATGGGGTATTTATAGCCCCAATACAAAACTAGCCGTTAGGCTGAATTCTCAGCCTGAGACGGCTGGAGGGCGGTCGACCGCCAACGGTCATATATGACCGTTGGAGGAACCCGGTCGACCGTCCGGTCGACCACCCAAAAACAGAGAGCAAAGCTCTCTGGCTGGTCGACCGACCGGTCGACCGAGCCCTGTGCCTGGCCAACGTGCACAGGTCTGTGCACGTTGGTCGACCGTTCGGTCGACCGACTCTGGAATCCGGTCGACCGCCAGAGCCTGGCAGGCAATAATTTGGGTCAGAAAACTTGTTTAAAAATATTCTAATAAATCCCATTAATCTTCTAAAAATTCATAAAAATAGTTTTATCATTTTTCATGTGATAAAATTTTATCACAAATATCAAACATTTTGAATCATTTTTGTGTCTTACAAATTTTTTCAAAAACCAAAAACTGTATTTTACCAAACTTGGATTTTTCAATAGGAAATCTGATTTTTCCTAAAACTCATAGAAATACAAAAACATGATACTTAAACACTTTTAGGCATGTTGCATATAGACATAAGTCCAATATACAAGAAACATATACATATCATAGTTTTTGTCTATAATTCCAAAATAATGTTTTGTTAAAACACAAAACCTAAACCACATGAATAGGTAAGTCAAAATAAGTTTGTCTAGGAAGATAAGCATGCATGTATATAGAATGAATCTACTATACATAAACCATGTAAACTTGTATTGATCTAACTATTCATGAAAACCAAGATCGGTTAAACCAAAAAGCGAAAACCGAATCCAAAACATGAAACGTGTGTGTGTTGTGAACTTGAGCATATCACACTATCTAGTCTTTACATATGGATCTAAAACACAAAATAAATTAGGATACCTAAGTCTTCTTGACGATCTTCATCTTCAAGTTGACTCGATCCAAACCTCTAAAACTCCGAGCTTGACTCTAACGAGTGCTATATATGATCTTGATGCTCGGGCTCTGGAAACAACATGTGAAAGCTTCCGGATCACGGAGTTGAAGCAATCACTAACTAATATCTTGGTTAATGATATGAAACTAAACATCACAAGATAATTAGTAAACATAACTACATGAGTTAATCATCATCAAAACTAGAGTGGAAGGCCTCTGGGCCAACAATCTCCCCCTTTTTGATGATGACAAAACTCATGGAGTTATATATGCATGGATTAAAGTTAAGCTTCAAAGAAGCTCCCCCTTAACTCATGTAACACAGTAAAGCAAATAGATATGACAATAAAGCACATAAACATGAATGCAAGTACATGCATAAACAAAACAAATCTTCAAAACATGCTCTTGATATCAATTAAATAAAACAAACAATGCTATCAAATTTTTTAATAAACAAAACATGCATATAAAAACTAAATACTTCTCCCCCAAACAAAACATGAACATGCATATATATACCAAATATGCATATATATACCAAATACTTCTCCCCCTTTTTGTCAATTATCAACAAAGGGTCAAAGTAAAAATAAATCAATAAATTCTTCTCCCATTTTTTGTTCGAACCAAAGAATCAACAAAGGGGTTAAAAGAAAAATAATAAATGCAATGTTCTCCCCCTTTTTGTCTAAAAACAAAAATGATGTAAATAAGGGGTGATACCAATTGAAAGGAAACATAAAAACATTGATACCAATTTTAAGAAGCAAAAGCATCTTGATACCAATTAAAAACATTCAAATAAACATCTTGATATCAATAAAGAGTATTGTTCTTTTTAAGCATATGATGCCAATTAAAATTATAATATTCTACAATTTTTTTAATTTATTTTCTATCATAAAGTAAGGGAGTGAAAATCTAGGGTAAACAAAATACCAATTGAAAGATAAAATATGAGTTTTCTCCCCTTTTATGAAATACCAATTGAAATTATGCAAAAGCTTGTATTAGCATACCAATTGAAAAGCTAATCAATTGAAATATGATATTCATTAAAAAATTCAAGCTTTAGCATAAACATATATATGTATGAAAATTATATACCAATCGAAATTGATACAATAGGAAATGAAAGCATACATACAAAAAAAAAATTTATGAGTATACAAGAAAAATGTCAATATTGATACTAATTGAAAAAGTCCAATGATACCAATTGAAACAACAATAATATCAAGTGTATATCTCATATAACCTACCACCCATTTCATGCTCAAGTTTAAAATGATTTTCACTATAAAGCATACATGTGCATGGTCTCCCATCCAACCACCCTTGAAAGGTAGGGGTTTTCAAAAATAGGTTTGAAAAATAGTGTATGTTTGAAAAACTCTACCATAACGAAGAATCCCACAACTAGTTAAATGGAAAAACTTGTAAACTAGTACGAAATCCTTCAAGTAAGGAATAAAACAAAAATATTTTTCATGAAACATGAAATTCACATGATATCCAATACTCAAAGTCGATGAAGAATGAATATGACTCATGAAAACTAACATGAGTAAACAAGAGGGGTGAGTATTCTAATAAGATGTGAAGAACATAACCATGAAAATAGGCAATCAAGCTCGATATTCCTTAAATATGAAAATCATCAAAACTATTTATTCTTCAAGGCATATGTATGTTTTGACAAAACGAGAAGTATACATACATATCCCTAAACACAATTGAGTCCATAATAATGATTTGCATGAAAAGCAAATGACTCAAGGGGTATACATGTATATCTTATGGTTTGGCAAAATAAACATATACATGAAGTGAAAACACATGATCATAAAACATGTCCAAAATGGGAATACAAGTTGAAATGCATGAATCATCAAAACTAGACTATACTAGCACATCTAATGGATACAAATAAGCGTTCAAGCACAAACATATAATGATCTATTTGTGGCCCACTATATGTACAAGTATATATCCTAGTTTTAATGAAAACTAACATTTAAACAAGTAATCAAACGTGAAGCATAAAACAAGACATAAGTCAACATAATAAACATAAAGCCGATCATTATGTAAATCCACATGCTATTAGAATTATGAAATACATAATAGCTAAACAATGGTGAGAACACAAAAATAATGGTCCATATTAAACATGGGTGTCTCAAATAACTAAACATGTATATCACTAATCTAATAAACATGACATATGCATAATGAACAATAAAACATGACATGCTATAAATCAATGATGTGAAAGCATGTAAATAAAAATGGGAGTTAGAGTCGATACCAAAACCGATGAAGGCACCTCTCTAGTTCTCCAAACCAAAGTGGTCTACCCACCAAACCTTCCCTTGAAAGTGATGCATCCAAATGGTCATCATGAAGCTCGGAACGCATCCACCTCAAGGTACCACAACTCTCACGTCATGCGAGAGCCCACACCTACATTAAATACAATTGGGGTGGTCTTTGGTACCCATACTCTTTTGGGTCCATGGGGGTTAGTACCTTTTCTAACCCAAACAAATTTATTTGCTAAATTAACATTATTTATACGATCATAGCAAAATTTAGCAAGGTGGCCCTTACGTCCACAATGTGTACAAGTGTACACATGAGCATACAATGTGTGATGGTGGTAATCGTGAGTAGCATGTGTATGCCGTGGAGGGTGTGTGTGAATAGATGGAACTTGTTTCTTTCGAAACAAAGATTCCAAACGTGTATGACTCATAACACATTGGCTCAAAGTGGAGCCCAAACAATCTACACTCTTCTTAAGCATGGATATATCATTTTCAATTAAAGAAGAAGTGGAACATGCTATAGATGAACTAGATGAATCTATCCTAGCATGACAAACATGAGAATCAATATTATTTTGCAAAGAAACATTTTTCTTTAAACAAGCATCTAAATCATTTGAAATAGAAATTATTTTGTTTTTCAAAAAAACATTCTCTTTTAAAACAAAATCAACTTTTGAAGACAATTTTTTATTTCTCTTCAAAATATCATTACAATCATTTTTATTTTTCAACAAATCATTCTCTTTTAGGGCAAGATCAAGTTGAGATCTAAGTGAGTCACATTCACTAGAAACCTCTTCCTTCTCTTGCAAAACAAGCTCAATTTTAGAAGACAAATTTTTATCTTCTTCTTTTAAAACGAGACTATTATTTTTCAATAGTTTGTATTTGGAAATCAAATTTTCACAATTTTTAGCAAGTTCATTATTCATAACTGTTGGCCCAAAGGCCATTAGCCCTATATCTTGATGGATATTTTGATGATAACAAATCATATCTAGTTATATATTTAACAAGTTTTGTTTAAAAGAATTTCAGGTTAAACAGGTTGATTTGACGGCTCCACAATCAAGACTCACAAGTTTGGATGCCGCCAAAAGATTTGCATTCCCAAGCCAAGCACAATAGGAAGCTTCGGAATCAAGATCTTAAAGAGAAGACCAAGTCAAGATCAAGACTATGAAGAAATTCCAAGATTTGTATTTTGATTTTTATTTTAGATATTTTGTCAAAACCTAGATGTTAGAAGTAGAGTTATGGGATTACCACTTACACACACACTTTACTTTGGTTCATGACTTCAAAAAGAGTTTCAAATTCTATTTCTAATCTAGATTTAAAGTTAACATGTTTTTGGGAAATAAGTTTTAGAAACTTTAAGTTTTGGAAAAACAATTTTTGGACAAAACAAGCTTTTATCAAAAGGGTATTTATCAAAATGTTTTAACATGATAGAGTTATGACATATGCTCATACTCTATGTTTTACAAAGTCCAAAACATTCAAACCCAAGACCAAAATCCAAAACCCAGGTTTCAGGTTTCTGGAAGTTCTGATTTTTCAGAACTGACAGAAACCGGTCGACCGCCCGGGTCGACCGACGGACACGCTGTGCATGTGTGTACGTCGGCCGACCGCTCGGGTCGACCGGAGCACTTACAGTGCTCTCTGTTTGTTCCGGTCGACCGGGACGGTCGACCGTAGTCCCCAACGGTCAAAAATATGACCGTTGGCGGTCGACCGGCCCGGTCGACCGGCTACTGTCAGAACTTCTGACAGACTCCAACAGCTCTATTTTCTGACAGTTTTTCTTTTGGGATTTGATCCCAACGAATCTCTGGAGCTGTTTTTGACCCCTATAAATAGGAGGTCACTTCAACATGATAATTGATCTATCAAGAACATTTTTACAAGAGATTTTCAAAAGATTTACAAGTTTTCAAAAGGCTTTCATTTAGAAAAGATTTTCTCTCCAAAAGCCCTAAATTTCTAGACACCCATTTGAAGTCTTTACCTCTACTTCTCTCTAGCTATTGCACTACACAATCCCATAATTCTTCATCTACATATTGGTTCTAGGATTGTGCAAGTGAGCGAATTTTTGATCAAGTGTGATCATTTTCTTCTTGAGTGAAGTTGTAGAGGCATCGGCCTCAAGGCGAGCTAGTGTGCTCCGGGTGGTGTTGCGGCATCACGAGAGATAGGACAAGTGTGTCCTTATATTGGTGATCCAGTGGGATCTTCAATAGTGGAAATCCTTCAAGTGTGAAGGCGGGGACGTAGAGCGTGGCTCGAACCTCGGAAACATATCTGTGTGTTTGCGTTTGCTCAAATCTCTCTAAACTCTAAACTCTTTAATTCTTGCACTATTGATTGCTTCATTTATTGCAAGTCTTTTATTTGAGCTAATTGTGATAGTTGAATTTTAAATTCCGCATTTGTGCCATTTACATATAGCCATCACCTATTCACCCCCCCTCTAGGTGATTTCAATTGGTATCAGAGCCTAACCCTACAATTTGGTTTAACCACCTTAGGGAGATCCTTACTATTTGGCTATATTAGTTGCATTTTTCATATATTGTGCTTTATATTACTCATCCATGGCATCACTTGACTTTTCTAGCATCAAGTCCCCACCTAAGTTTTATGGCTTGAACTTCCCTATTTGGAAGGTCAAGATGAACCTATTTCTAAAGTCCCTAGGTGTTAGAGTAGCTAGGGCCATCACTAGAGAATTTGTTGAACCCCTCACCGATGAGAGTTCATGGTCCGAGGACACCACCAAGGATTATGAAGCTAATGCTAGAGCCCAATATGCATCGACCCAAGCCTTAAATGAGGATGACCTAGCACGCATCATTAATTGCAAATCCGCATTTGAAGTTTGGAATATTTTAATTGTGACTCATGAAGGAACGTCGCAAGTCAAAAGATCCAAGATTGACTTGCTACGTTCTCAATATGAGAATTTTTACATGTTTGATAATGAGAGCATTGATGACATGCTCACGCGTTTCACCAAGATCACTAATGCCTTGTCTTCTCTAGGAGACGCAATTGATAATGACCAAAAGATTCGGAAGGTCATTCGGGCTCTTCCCAAATCTTGGGAAGTAAAGGCAACTACCCTCAAGGAGCTCAACGATCGGGAGGAGATGGACTTCTCCAGCTTCATCGGTAATCTCAAAACCCATGAGATGGAGATGAAGGTAAGAGAAGAAAGGGAGGCACCCAAGAAGAAAACAATTGCCTTCAAAGCCACTCCAACCACTATTGAAGAGGACGACTCATCGGAGGATTGCGATGAGGACTTTGCCATGCTTATCCGGAAGGTAGGCAAAATATTTTACAGGAAAGGGAGGCAAAGCAACTTCCGAAGAGGGAAACCTCAAGGAAGGTTTGAAAAGAAGAGAGAAGAACCCGGTCCTTGCTTCCATTGCAAGAAGATCGGACATCTCATAGCGGATTGCCCCGCTCTCCAAGCTACTACCTCCAAGCATGTACCAAGGAAGAAGAAGGCTATGGTAGCCACATGGGATGATACGGAGTCAGAATCCGAAGAGGAGCACGACGTCGCTCACATGTGCTTCATGGCACAAGGAGACAATTCTTCTAAGGTAACCCTTGATAACACTTTAGAAGATGATGATCTTACCATGGATGAACTTGCTCATTTTTTCGAAGAGTTACAACATAGATATGAGATCTCTCAATCTCATAATAAAAAATTGAAAAAGGAAAATGATGTTTTAAAGAATAAACTTGATACTTGTCTTAGTGAAAAAAATGTTTTATCTAGTGCTTTTGAAAAATTAAAAGGTGACTTTGATAAATATAAATTGGCTAATAAAGGAAAAACCCCCATGGTTTCTTGTAATAAAAATGAATTTGTAGAGATTCAAAAACGGGTTGAAGTGTTAGACTCTACTCTTAAAATTTATGCCTTTGATTTAAAGAAAATTGCATCTAGGTTTCCTAAGGGAGTAACCCAAGGGAAACACACTCACCATGCACATGCACGGAAACATGCACACATACATAAACATGCATACATGTATGGTAGTGGTAGAATTTACATTTGCACGCATTGTGGCCGCAAAGGCCATTTAGAAAAATTTTATTTTGCTAAACATAATGTAAACAATAAATATGTTTGGGTTCGTCCCGGTACTAATCTTAAAGGACCCAAAAAGATATGGGTACCAAAAGACCCACCAATTTTAGATGATGCAGGTGGATCTTCTTCCTCCAAGACTTAGGGGGAAACGGTGCCCGGGTGGTGGATGCAACTAAGCTCAAGGAACACATCGCATTTGCATCGCTATCTTGGAGGCACCTATTTTGGAGATTGCCCATGCTTGGTAACTTCTCCATTTAAAAGTTTTTTTTTGTTTGGTTATTTATATACACATGTATAGGATTGTTAGTTTACTTTTATGATACATTGATATATGCTTGTGTAAACTTACATCTCTATCATGTTTGTGTATATGCCATGTTTTTATCTTGTCTTTTATACCATGTCCATTGTATGTCCACATGCCATGCCTAGACTAGCTTATTTATATACACATTGTATTTTCAAAACTAGAAATAAAATTTTGTAAAAATTTCATATTCAAACAAATACCTTAAAGATGGCAATTGCGCACCTCAACTCATTCAAGAGGAATCAAGAGGATGAAGTTCAGAACCCGTCACCGGGTATTCGGCTTCAACATCTCTAAAACTTTATTTTTGTATGAAAATTAAATAAAATGTCTTGTGTGAATATTTTTGTTTGATAACCTAATGAAGATTTAAAAACATTGATTGTATTCCTACATGTTATATATTTTCTACTTTATTTGATAAAATTTTTCTTTTAAATTTTTTGTTGTTGTCAGTTTTATGGGCATAGCCGGTCGACCGACCCGGTCGACCGCTGTTGCTGTCTGTGGTCTCAGGTTCTCTGGGTCGACCGACCCGGTCGACCGCTGTAGCTCTCAGAGCTCTCGGGATTTCTGGGTCGACCGACCCGGTCGACCGCTCTGAGATGCAGAGCTCTCGGGTTTTCTGGGTCGACCGACCGGTCGACCGTTCATCGTATTCAGCCCTAAATCTGCTATTTATTTGACTTTCTCTCTCTCTCTCTCTCTCACACTCACAGCCGACGAACCCGACTTCTCCCCTCCTCAAAAATTTTCTCCAAATCTCAAATCCCTCAACCTTTTCAAATTCCTTCCAAACCCACTTCAGATTCCATCTTTAGGTGCTGGATCTTCGTTTTTAGGACTTCCTCTCCGCAGAATTCAAAGAATTTCAGGTTTTCTCTGATTAGGGATTTGTTCTTCATCTTTCAGGTAAAAATTTGATTTTTCCTACTGTTCTTAATATCTAGCTTTAGGATCATCTTCTTTTTGTCAAAGATTTTAGGTTTCTAAGTTCTCTAGATCAAACCCTAACTTATTTGACCTAAAAATCATCTTTTTCCTCAAAAAATGTCTAAAAGAACTAGGTCTGAAAAGGGTAAATCTGTTGCTCAACCCTCTTCATATGTCCCCAAGCCCAAACGACCTTTCATTAATGAGGTTGCTGAAAATTGATTCATTAATCTTTCCAAGAGGAACATCAATTCGGGGAGATATGTCGTTATACAAGATTTTGAACGCTTGGACATTCCCCAAATCCTGCAGAACAACTCCTTAAATGATTTCTTGACCATCAAAGAACAAGTCTATACATCTCTCGTTCCCTATTTCTATACTAATTTCTCTTTTGATGGAAACCGTATATTTTCTAGAGTCCTAGGTAGGAACATTGACCTTAGCATTGGTCAGTTTGCTGACATTCTATGTCTCTCCCCTGCTGGAGCTGATGTCTACACCCATGACCTTCATGATTTTGAGTTTCCGGAGGGTGAGTCTGCGCTCACCGCATCCACTTTGATCCACGGGGATAACAACCCTGGTTTGGTGAGGAATGAAGTTGTGAGTAGATTCACCCTCACATCTCAGGTCCTTGCCAAAATCATTTTCTATAACATTGTCCCTAAATCTGGTGAGTACAGCCATGCTAGGGGTCCTGTTCCATTGATCATCTATTGCCTTCTGCGAGGCATTAAGATAAATGTTCCCCGTATCATAGCTTCTCATATGGCATCCGACCAGATTCGCATGTCGGGTAGGAGCTTGCCCTATGGCATGTTGATTACACATCTTCTTAAAGCTCTAAATTTTGATCTCTCTTCTGAGTCTCCTGATGATCCTCTAATAAACATTGACGGAGTTCTCTTGAAGAGGATGGAAGCCCAGTTGCGTCGACACGTTCCTGAGCAACCTCATGTTCCTCCTGCTGCTCCAGGATCATCTTCTGCCCCAGGGTCTTCTTCGGCCCCAGGGACATCATCTGCTTCTGCCCCTGTTTTACCTCCAGACCTTCAAGCTCTTATCTCCTCAGAGGTACGCTCTTAGTTCGAGGCACACCAGGCTTGGATTGAGCAGCGTGATGCAGCGCTTCGTGCAGAGATGGACGCACGTTTCCAGCGCGAGGCAGATTCTCGTGCGGTGATGGACTCGCGTATCCAAGGAATTCGTAATGATATGTCCTATTTTGCTGACTCCATGAGATTCATGGATACGCAATTTGAGGCACTCTTTACGAAATTCGACATGCTTGTTCCTGATCCCACTTCCATTGCTCGTCCACTTCCCTCCACTGGCCCTCCATTTCCCCCCAGAGCTCGTTCATCTGTTCCTCCACCTCGGACTAGAGTTGACGGCATTGATCCAGAGGAGGTGGCAGCTTCTTCTTCTTCTTCTTCTTCGGAGGAAGACGATGATGGTGACAAGAAGATGGATGCTGCAGAGACTTCGTCTGAGGACGAGGAAGATGAGGACGACGATGAGGACGACGATGCTGCTGCTGGTGCTGAGTGACCTGCCCCTTATTTGATGATGTCAAAAAGGGGGAGAGTTATTTGTTGAGAGACATATTTTGTGTTTTGCCTTTGTTTGGACATGTATTTCTGTCATGTTTTGTGGACATGTATCTTTTCCTTATATGTATCGTTTCTTTATGTCATATATGAAATCATGTTTTCATCCTTATTTATGACATGAAAATTGTTGGCATGGACATGTGTATTATCATTTTATGTTTATCATTTATCATTTGCCATATTTATCCATGCCTGAGTATGATTTTTATTATATGCATGTGTTGAGGGGGAGCTTCATTTGAAGTCTCTACCCAAAATATTTGTGATAACTAAATATGTTTTGTCATCATCAAAAAGGGGGAGATTGTTGGCCCAAAGGCCATTAGCCCTATATCTTGATGGATATTTTGATGATAACAAACCATATCTAGTTATATATTTAACAAGTTTTGTTTAAAAGAATTTCAGGTTAAACAGGTTGATTTGACGGCTCCACAATCAAGACTCACAAGTTTGGATGCCGCCAAAAGATTTGCATTTCCAAGCCAAGCATAATAGGAAGCTTCGGAATCAAGATCTTAAAGAGAAGATCAAGTCAAGATCAAGACTATGAAGAAATTCCAAGATTTGTATTTTGATTTTTATTTTAGATATTTTGTCAAAACCTAGATGTTAGAAGTAGAGTTATGGGATTACCACTTACACACACACACTTTACTTTGGTTCATGACTTCAAAAAGAGTTTCAAATTCTATTTCCAATCTAGATTTAAAGTTAACATGTTTTTGGGAAATAAGTTTTAGAAACTTTAAGTTTTGGAAAAATAATTTTTGGACAAAACAAGCTTTTATCAAAAGGGTATTTATCAAAATGTTTTAACATGATAGAGTTATGACATATGCTCATGCTCTATGTTTTACAAGGTCCAAAACATTCAAACCCAAGACCAAAATCCAAAACCCAGGTTTCAGGTTTCTGGAAGTTCTGATTTTTCAGAACTGACAGAAACCGGTCGACCGCCCGGTCGACCGACGGACACGCTGTGCATGTGTGTACGTCGGCCGACCGCTCGGGTCGACCGGAGCACTTACAGTGCTCTATGTTTGTTCCGGTCGACCGGGACGGTCAACCGTAGTCCCCCAACGGTCAAAAATATGACCGTTGGCGGTCGACCGGCCTGGTCGACCGGCTACTGTCAGAACTTATGACAGACTTCAACAGCTCTATTTTCTGACAGTTTTTCTTTTGGGATTTGATCCCAACGAATCTCTGGAGCTGTTTTTGACCCCTATAAATAGGAGGTCACTTCAACATGATAATTGATCTATCAAGAACATTTTTACAAGAGATTTTCAAAAGATTTACAAGTTTTCAAAAGGCTTTCATTTAGAAAAGATTTTCTCTCCAAAAGCCCTAAATTTCTAGACACCCATTTGAAGTCTTTACCTCTACTTCTCTCTAGCTATTGCACTACACAATCCCATAATTCTTCATCTACATATTGGTTCTAGGATTGTGCAAGTGAGCGAATTTTTGATCAAGTGTGATCATTTTCTTCTTGAGTGAAGTTGTAAGGCATCGGCCTCAAGGCGAGCTAGTGTGCTCCGGGTGGTGTTGCGGCATCACGAGAGATAGGACAAGTGTGTCCTTGTATTGGTGATCCAGTGGGATCTTCAATAGTGGAAATCCTTCAAGTGTGAAGGCGGGGACGTAGAGCGTGGCTCGAACCTCGGAAACATATCTGCGTGTTTGCATTTGCTCAAATCTCTCTAAACTCTAAACTCTTTAATTCTTGCACTATTGATTGCTTCATTTATTGCAAGTCTTTTATTTGAGCTAATTGTGATAGTTGAATTTTAAATTCCGCATTTGTGCCATTTACATATAGCCATCACCTATTCACCCCCCCTCTAGGTGATTTCAATAGCTTGAGCTTCTAAACATTCATTGCAATATGAATTAGAACTAGCATCTTGTTGAGTGTCTGAGTGTACCTCAAGGGAGTCATTCCCTTGGACCATGAAGCAATGTTCTTCGGACTCATCCCTTCTAGATCTTCTCTTCCTTTCGATAATCTTTGGTAGCTCAGGAGAAGTCAAAATGCTCCAAACTGTATAAGCCGAATCATAGTGAGCAAACACATGTAAATAATCTTTATGAAGTGATGCTCTAAGCGCCTTTAGGGCTATTGCATTGGCTTTTATATGCTTTCTATCATGAGGGTTGGATTCTTTAGTAATGGCTTTGTAAACTTTACATCCTAGGGTTTTCAAATGACAACTCATCTTGGCCTTCCAAATATCAAGTCTAGAAATGTCAAACATAGGAGGGCTATCTATGAGTGCAAACTATATGTGTGCAAATGCAAATGAAGATTAGCAAACCAAGATCTCACTCCTAGGTTGTTAAACCAAGTATCAGGAGCGTAGGCTCTGATACCAATTGACATCACCTACAGGGGGGGTGAATAGGTGATAATGCTAATCTAAAAACTAAATGCGGAAATTAAAACTAATTTGCAACTACACTTAGTACAACCAACGAGTGTAGCCGAATTCCCCGTGAAGGGCTCTGGACTAACTCCTCTTGATTCCTCTGAATAAGAGTTGAGGTGCTATATGAAGCTCTCGTGGTTAAGTACAAGTGAGGCACACAAACACAAGCCAAGCATATAAATGTGATAAGCAATATGAAATAATGCAAGGCACAACACAAGCAAATATGATATGAATGATATGAATGATGCACAACACAAATAAAGAGAGAGAGAGAGAGTTTAGAGTCAATGGATCAAACGCAAACAACAAGATGTGTTTCGAGGTTCGAGCCCCTAGCTCTACGCCCCCGCCTTCACCGAGAAGGATTTCCAATCCACTAGGAGTACCGAACTCCTCTCTCAACCTTACAAATGCCACCGAGACAATACAAACTCAATCCACCTCACAAAGAGGGATAGGCCCTTAGCCAAACAACCACAAATCACCTCTACCTAAGAGAGATACAAACCAACACCAACTCTACCTCACCAAGAGGGAGTAAACCACAACCTCAACCTCTACCAAAGAGGGAGCACCCCACAATCCAAATCAACCTCTACCAAAGAGGGATATCCAACAAAGAAGGGGTTTACAACTCTTGGAGGTTTCCACAACCTCAAACAAAACCTTTTTCCACAAAACAAAGATCCTAATAGAATAGGATAGAATGATAGGCTCAAGTGTGGAAAACAAAGTGTTTTGATCAAAGAAATTCTCTTGGGAAAACACCAAAATAGATATAGAAATTTTAGATCAAAACTAATTCCCAAAACCCTAATTTCTTTGAAATAAACAAAACACTTTTAAAACAAATAAGATTGATCTTTTATCACAAAAAAAAACTCTTTTGAAAACTTGTTTTAAACACTAGAGAAACTCTGAAAATTTTGCTCTTAAAAACTTAACCAAAAACTTAAAGCAATGGGGGTATTTATAGCCCCAATACAAAACTAGCCGTTAGGCTGAATTCTCAGCCTGAGACGGCTGCGGTCAACCGCCTGGTCGACCGCCAACGGTTATAAATATGACCGTTGGAGGAACCCGGTCGACCGTCCGGTCGACCGCCCAAAAACAGAGAGCAAAGCTCTCTGGCTGGTCGACCGACCAGTCGACCGAGCCCTGTGCCTGGCCAACGTGCACAGGTCTGTGTACGTCGGTCGACCGTTCGGTCGACCGACTCTGGAATCCGGTCGACCGGACCGGTCGACCGCCAGAGTCTAGCAGGCAATAATTTGGGTCAGAAAAACTTGTTTAAAAATATTCTAATAAATCCCATTAATCTTCTAAAAATCCATAAAAATAGTTTTATCATTTTTCATTGATATATAAACATGTGATAAAAAATTCATCACAAATATCAAACATTTTGAATCATTTTTGTGTCTTACAAATTTTATCAAAAACCAAAAATTGTATTTTACCAAACTTGAATTTTTCAATAGGAAATCTGATTTTTTCTAAAACTCATAGAAATACAAAAACATGATACTTAAACACTTTTAGGCATGTTGCATATGGACATAAGTCCAATATACAAGAAACATATACATATCATAGTTTTTGTCTATAATTCCAAAATAATGTTTTGTTAAAACACAAAACCTAAACCACATGAATAGGTAAGTCAAAATAAGTTTATCTAGGAAGATAAGCATGCATGTATATAGAATGAATCTACTATACATAAACCATGTAAACTTGTATTGATCTAACTATTCATGAAAACCAAGATCGGTTAAACCAAAAAGCGAAAACCGAATCCAAAACATGAAACGTGTGTGTGTTGTGAACTTGAGCATATCACAATATCTAGTCTTTACATATGGATTTAAAACACAAACTAAACTAAGATACCTAAGTCTTCTTGACGATCTCCATCTTCAAGTTGACTCGATCTAAACCTCTAAGACTCTGAGCTTGACTCCAACGAATGCTATATATGATCTTGATGCTCGGGCTCTGGAAACAACATGTGAAAGCTTCCGGATCACGGAGTTGAAGCAATCACCAACTAATATCTTAGTTAATGGTCTGAAACTAAACATCACAAGATAATTAGTAAACATAACTACATGAGTTAATCATCATCAAAACTAGAGTGGAAGGCCTCTGGGCCAACATGATCCACTACACATACATGATGAAATATCTATGTTTTTGACATTAAGCGCTAAACATGGTTTTGGTTAAAGACATATATACTTTGAATTCCAAAAATCAACCCGGTATTTTTCTAAAATGAAAACTCTTTTATATTTTTCCAAAATAGAAATTCTTTTATGAAAACTCATCTAAATCAAGAGTGTGTGTGTATATGATATACTTGAGCAATCCACCAACTATTCTATCCTTTACATTTTAATCTAAATAAAATCTTATAAAAACAAACCTAGACACAAGCCTTGATCTTGAAGTCTTCACTTGAAGTCTTCTCATCTTTTTGACTTGGTCCAAACTTGATCCATAGTGCTAGACTCCTCTTGAGTACTTGATGTGGTCTTGATACACAAGCTCTTGAATCAAACCGTGCTAGCTCCAAAACTTGACTTTAAATCCTTTGTTGAACCTACACACCTACTAAGATCTTGATCACAAATCTGAAACTAATTAAACACAAGATCATTAGTACTATAACTACATGACTTGATCATCATCAAAACTAGAGTGATAGGCCTTTGGCCAACAATCTCCCCCTTTTTGATGATGACAAAACTCATGGAGTTATATATGCAAGGATTAAAGTAAAGCTTCAAGGAAGCTCCCCCTTAACTCAAGCATAACAATAAATAAATAAATATACAATGAAAGCTCATAAACATGTATGCAAATATAAGGAGATAAACATGCATAAACAAGCATGAAACACATCAAATCCTTTTCTCCTTTTTGCAAAACAAAATAATATGCATAAACAGGAAATCTTTTCCAAAACATGCATATATACTGAAATACTTCTCCCCCTTTTGTCAATCATCAACAAAGGGGTTAAAATAAATACAAAAACAATGTTCTCCCCCACAAAGGGGTGAACTCAAATCAATCAATAAAGAGATATATACATTCATGAAGAGGAAGATGCTAAGTTAACTTCCCTACATATATGCATTACATGAAGAAGGGATGACAAGCCTAACTCACATAACACATAATATGCAATGCATAAGAGGAGATGTGAAGCTCCGCCTATACACGTGTACCGCATAAGGAAAAGTTGTCAAGCTCCTCAATATAAGATACACTCAACATGAATCTATATGTAGAAGAGATGTTAAGCTCCCCTTGCATATAGGAAATACAAATCAAAATATTTTTAATTTCTCAATAAAATAAATTTTGAGATATCTTAGTAAATCAAATTTTAAGATATCAATTTGTAAATAAACATTACAAATTTTGTATTTTTAATTGTAAATGAAATTCTGATACAAATTGTGATCTTGATACCAATGAAAAAAAGTATTTTATATCTTGATACTATTATAAATTTTCATGGATACTAATTGAAATAAATAGATCAATAGATACCAATTGAAACATATTGTACATTTTGATATCAATAAAAATACTAATTGAAAAAAAAATATCAATTGAAGATAATGCATAAGCTTATATAAAAATATCAATTGAGGATTCGATTGAAAATTAAGATTTAAATGAAGCTTAGCATAAACATACTTTGTGTTTTAAAACATGTAAATATCTTGAAAATCAATTATAAATATATATGATTTGTTAGTACTTGATTTTCAAAACATATATATGTATAGAAAAGACAATATCAACAGAAATTGATATTATGGAAATTATGAAGCATACATATATAGAAAACAAAATATGAGTATATACAAAAAGAATATCAATTGAGATACCAATTGAAAATAACAAGTAAATCAATGTATATAACTCATAACTACCACCCTTTATATGCTCAAGATAAAAGATTTTCCAATAAGGCTTACAAGGCATACTCGCCCTTCCGTCCACCCATAAGGGGATAGGTAGGGTTTTCAAAAATGGGGTTTGAGAATATTTTATAGTGAAAATCACTACCAATTGAAGAATACATAACTAGTTAAAATAATTTTTGAAAAACTAGTTAAAAATCCTTCAAAACATGATGCCAAATTATGTATATCATGAAGCATACTAAATACATAAAGTTGACACTCAAAATCGATAAGGCTCAAAAATAATCATGAAACAAAGTCATGAATAAATAAAGTGTGAGTGCATAAGAATCATGTAATTAGTATTTTTCATGAAAGTAATCAATAAAGCTCAAAACAAACATGAATCTCATTTAATCAAACAAAAATCATGAAAATTCATTTTTCAATTAAAGATGAAAATCATAAAAATTCATTTTTCATCTTAAAAACAAACTTCTAGGTATATGTATGTTTTTTATTCAAAACTAACAATAAGCATATATATCCTAAATATAAAAAGAGTGCATAATATAAATTGCATGAAGGCAAATGACTCAAGGGGTATACAGTATATTTATAAGTTTTGACTAAAAATATCATATACATGAAGTAAAACATGAAATAGGTATAACAAGTGTAAATGAGGAAATCATCGAAACTAGGCTATACATGTGCATATAGTGAGTACAAATGAACAATGAAGTGCAAATATATATGAATCAATTTGTTGCTCACTACTTGTACATGTATAAATCCAAGTTTTAATAAAAACTACATTTAAACATGTATTTACCACATGAAGCACAATCATAAACATGCTAAAAATCATCAATTATAAAAGCATGTAATCTAAATTAGGAGTTTAGAGATAGTTACCAAAATAAAGAACTACGCTCTAATTCTCCAAAATATGGTGGTTGTCCCACCAAACCTCCTTGATAGCGATGCATCAAATGTGTGTTCATCAAGTCCATGTATCCACCACCAAGGCACCATCCCTCTCACGTTTCATGAGAGCCCACACCTACATCAAAAACACAAGGTGGGGATTTTGGTACCCATTTTCTTTTGGGTCCTCGGGGGTTAGCATCTAATGGAACCCAAACATTTTTCTTAGCAAAATTAATATGATGCATCTTATCAAAACAAAACTTTGCTAAATGGCTTTTGCGGCCACAATGTGTACAAGTGTACACTCTACTATGCACATGTGTATGAGGGTGATCGTGGCGTGCAAAGTGTGCATATGCATGATGAGGGTGATGTGCATGAATGTGTAGAGTTTGTTTCTTTAAAAACAAGGATTCCAACTTCTTATGATTAAATGCACATGTGCTCAAAGTTGAGCTCAAACAATCAATTTTATTTTTAAAAATTTAACTTCATTTTTATCAATGGTTGAGGCATGAAGAGCATGATCAATAGTCTTTTTCTTTTTAGAAACATTTACTTTTTCTTTTTCAACTATTTTTCTTTTCAAAGAAGTATTTTCTTTTAAAGCAACTTCCTTTTGATTTTCCACCAAATTATTTTATTTTTCAAAAAAGTATTTCCTTCACAAAGATCATTTAATTTAAAAAGTAAGGAAATATTTTCATTTTTCAAAATTTCATTTTCTTTTCCAATGCATGCAACTTTTTGTTTAAAGGAATCATTTTCTTCTAACATGCAATCAAATTTATTTTTCATTTTCTTGTTATTCTTCTTAAGCATGTCATATTTTTCAAGAAGTTGTTGACAAAATGATGCTAGTTCATTATATGACATATCAACATCTTCTTCTATCTCAGATTCGGTAGTTATCTCAAGGGGGTTATCCCCTTGGACCATGTAGCACACGTTGGAGGTGTCACTTTCAACATCCAAATCGCTCCCCGCATAATATTGTTCTTTTTCGCCGAGGGAGATCAAGGTGTTCCACACTACAAAAGCCGAATCAATATTAGATACCCTAGATAAATATTCATCATTTAGGGTACACTTTAAAGCATGTAGGGCTTTTGCATTAGCCTCAATAATTTTTCCATTTAAACAATAAGAGTCTTTAATAGTGGCAAAATAAACATTAATACCTAGGGCTTTGAGGTATAAGGACATCTTAACCTTCCAAGTTTGGATATTAAGAATGTCAAAAGTGGGAGGTGACATGAAATCCATGGTGTGTATACAATATTGTGATTAGCTATAAATGAGGATCTTTAACTCTAGGTTGTAAGACCCAAATCAAGAGCACTTGCCTCTGATACCAATTGTAAAACACCTAGAGGGGGGTGAACAGGTGATGAGCTAATCTAATGGTCATAATGCGGAATTAAAACTTATTAAACTAAACACCACGTATAACACAAGAGTGTAGCCGGATTTCCCGTGAAGAGCTCTGAACTAACTCATCAAGATTCCTCTAAATAAGAGTTGAGGTGCCGTGTTGGCTCTCTTGGTTGAATACAAGTGTTAGCAAACAATCCCCAAGCATATAACAATATGAGCAAAAATATATATCAAGCATATAAAGATGAAAGCAATATAAGCATGCAAGATAAATAAAATAAGAGATAGAGAGTGAGCAATCGCAAACACGGGAATTTGTTTCGAGGTTCGAGCACACTTTCTCTACGTCCCCGCCTTTAATACTATGAAAGATTTCCACTAAAAACCGATCCCACTGGATCACTCGGTGCTGCAACACCTACAAGGTGAGTTCACACTTGAACTCCTTGGACTCTCTAGTCCCGTACACACCGCAAGCCCACAAGCTCGCCGAGGCCGCACCTCAAACACCGAGTTCACACTAGAACCTGAAACACCGCGAACCCGCAAGTCCGCCTCCTCAAAGTACAAAGATGAATTTTGGTGATCACAACACTTTGATCACCTAAAATCCTCTCACAACAAAGATCCCTATAGGTAGATATAGCAATGGATAGCTCAAGTGTTGTGTGAGAAAATTAGGATTGAAATGGTGGAGGAAAACACAAGAAAATCTCTTTTCAAAACACTCTTGAAAATCTCTCCTTTTGATATGGCAATTTTAGCTCTTAAATAAGTGGAGATAAACACCTAATAGATTTGGAAAAACTGGCTCAAAATCCATTAAAAAATCTTATAGAAAATAGCCCCCAAAAGTCCCAATTTATAGGGCTAGAAAAACTAGCCGTTGGGAGCCAGGTTGGCCTGTCGGTCGACCGGCCAACGGTCAGATTTCTGACCGTTGTACCAGCGATTGACCGGCTGGTCGAGCGTGGCCTGGATTTAGAGAACAGACTCTCTGCACGGTCGACCGCCCGGTCGACCGGGGCCTTTCCAGAGAGCAGAAGCTCTCTGCGGTCGACCGGCCCTCCAGCCAAAACTGGCGTGCACGTCTGTGCACGTCGGTCGACTGACTTCAAGCTCGGTCGACCAGTCCAGTCGACCGGCAGAAGCCAGGTCAGGGATTTTTGGGTAAAGAAAACTTGGCATTTTGGCTTTGATAAAATCCCATAAAATCATGAAAAATCTACAAAAATAGTTCCAATATTATACTTTGATAATCAAACATGTTTGAGCAAAATCAAGACATGTTACAAACGATTTGAACTATTTTTGTAACTTGAAAATTTTGGCTAAAAACAAAAACTGTATTTTTCCAAAATTAGTTTTTCCAAAACTTATTTTTTCAAAACTTCTCCAAATACAAAAATAAGATATTTTAAACTCTTTGAAAGCATAGGGTGTATGGATTGATCCACTACACATACATGATGAAATATCTATGTTTTTGACATTAAGCACTAATCATGGTTTTGGTGAAAGACATATATACTTTGAATTCTAAAAATCAAACCGGTATTTTTCAAAATGAAAACTCTTTTATATTTTTTCAAAATAGAAATTCTTTATAAAAAACTCATCTAAATCAAGAGTGTGTGTGTATATGATATACTTGAGCAATCCACCAACTATTCTATCCTTTACATTTTAATCTAAACAAAATCTTATAAAAACAAACCTAGACACAAGCCTTGATCTTGAAGTCTTCACTTGAAGTCTTCTCATCTTCTTGACTTGGTCCAAACTTGATCCATAGAGCTAGACTCCTCTTGAGTACTTGATGTGGTCTTGATGCACAAGCTCTTAATCAAACAAACCGTACTACCTTCAAAACTTGACTTTAAATCCTTTGTTGAAGCTACACACCTACTAAGATCTTGATCACAAATCTGAAACTAATTAAACACAAGATCATTATTACTATAACTACATGAGTTGATCATCATCAAAACTAGAGTGATAGGCCTTTGGGCCAACAGTTTCATTTTCATAGCTTGTCACCAGTCATAAAGTGCAAGAGGATTCGAATTAACAGAGCATATTTTATCATTTTCTCTGTATTCTCTCGTTGTAGACCCCTTGAGCTCTTTTAAGACAAAGAGGAGTTGTGGCTAGGGAAGGAAGGCCAATCAACGTGCATCATCATAGGTCAATCAAGAGTGCTTGTATCTAAAGCAGGAAGGCCGTGAGCCCTTGGGTTGAATTTTTCACCATTTTAGACACTTTTGCCCTTACAGCGTCAAAGATGCCGTGATGATGAGAGAGAGAGAGAGAGAGAGAGAGAGGAAGGGGTTAAATGAATTCTTTTGCTTCATATACCACACGCTAATGTGACATATCAGTTAGTACTTTGGATTCTTATATTGATGACTTGAGTTTGATTCCTATCGGCGACACTAAGTGATTTTCATTTTTTTGAGGCGTGGTTTGAGAGAGAGTTAGTGCTTCGGATTCTTATGTTGGAGACCTGGGTTTGATTCCCAGCGGCAACACTGAATTATTTTCATTATGTTTTTGAGTGCAAGGCTGGGATTAGTGGGCCTGGGCTTGGTTGGGCTTGGGCCTTAGCATGAAAGAAATTAAAAGGAAAAATAAAGATGCGGGCTGAGTTATGGGCTTAAAGAAAGAATTAGAGGGAAAGGAAAAGAAGACCTGGGTTTGGGCCTCAGGCTAGATTAGAAATGAGAAGGGAAAATAGAAAGAAAGGGAAAGAGATTTGGTGAGCTGGGGTTGAGTTTTATTTAATTTTATTTTTTTATTATTATTGATTATAACTGATTATATAAATTATTATTATTATTTTAGTACTTGCATTAGATACTGTTTGATATTTTATTATTGTAATTTATTTAATATTACCTTATGTATTACTGAACAAGGATATTACACGTAAATTCAGTGAAATATGAGATAATATTATAAAAGATTAATAAAATAAATAGCTGAGTGA
Organism: Agave tequilana; assembly: GCA_038442645.1. NCBI lineage: Eukaryota > Viridiplantae > Streptophyta > Magnoliopsida > Asparagales > Asparagaceae > Agave > Agave tequilana. The sequence goes on along the minus strand of JAVJIF010032443.1, from coordinate 16,806 downwards.
ACCAAACTTTCTCGGTTGATGAACAAAAGTACACATATTCCGGTTGCTTGGTTTTTATTGCATCATAAACCTCCGATTTATTTATGTCCAATTCATGTTCATGTTTACTATATGATGCACAAAACATGTTTAGTATTGTTATTTATATACTATTTCTTAGATTCTTTACATGATTTTACTCACTGAGTTATCAAGCTCGAGATTGTTTTATTATTTTTCTTATTTTTATTTTTGTTTTTTGAAAAAATTGTGTGCAGGGTATGGACATTGGTAACATTGTTGGGCTCATGATTGATTTGTTGTATTTTATTTTATTTTATTTTATTTTATTGGGCTCTAGGTTGATTCTAATAAATTATTATTAATATTTTATATAATTTATAACTATTAATCATTTTTGTTATATGACATTAGGATTATTATTTAATATAGACTTATGGTATTATGAAATAAGAATTTTATATCCTACCCATCTAAAAAGAAAATTTCGTCCTTAGATTTTAAATTTTGAAAAAAGTATCTAATATGAAGGGAATAGATGAGGATAACGATCACGAATGTCTTCCTCTCGCTCCCACATCGCTTCTCCTGGAGAACGCCTATCCCAATATAATATGAAGTCACCCACTAATGAGTTTCAACCAGCATTTCTTTTTCAAAATTTCCAAAATTGCCTCCTTCTTCATGCGGTTATTTGTGTAACACCCTGTTCCTGGAATACGTACTTAGATACGTATTTTGATTTTTTTTATCATACTTTTTTGATTTAGTTTTGTATTTATTTTTATTTTATGATTATTTGTGCTATTGTTTTGTATTGGATTCGGATTCGTGGATTCGGAGTCAGCCCTAATCTGAATCAGGGACCTGATCTTAGTGTATGGCTCAATTTGGTATTTCTGATAGTTAGATTTGAGTGGCTTCAGTTTCAAACATTATTTTTTAATATTTTAATTTTCATGATTTTCTGAAAATTTTCAGAATTATTCTGTAAAATCTTCAAAACCGGCGTCGATTGGTGTCGCCGATCGATTCCCAGATTTTTAGTTTTCAAATGGAGTTAAATTTCTAAAAATAGCTTTCGCATTACTTCTTAGAATTCATTTTCTATCTAAATGTATTTTTGGGGATTTTTTTTGAATTTATCAAAATTTGATCAGTTTTGATGTTGACCGGTATTATCGGAAGATTCCAGAATTTTTAATTTAAAAATCAGATTGAATTTCTTAAATCTGATTCCATCAGGAATCTTAAAATAATATTTTATATTGTTAATAATTTTTGGGTACATTTCTAAAACAGTCGATTTTTACCTAATTTAAATAATAATATTATTTCCCAATTATTTTATTTTCTTACTTTTTCCATCTCTCCTCCTTTACTTAATTCTCCTATTTCATTCTACTTATTTATTATTTAATAATATATATTTTTTTTACCTTTTTTATCACTTTCCTTTTTTCTTCTTTCCTTTCTTTTCTTTTCCATCTTTTTCTTCTTTCTTTTCTTTTCTTTTCTTTTTTTCTTTTCTTTTCTCTTTTCTCTTTCCTCCTTTCTTCCCCCTACCTGCTCCCTGGCACCCCCATCCCCTGCCGATTACAGCAATGGTAGCAGCCCCTTCTCCCCCCTCCATGCCACCGTACTCTCACCCGCTCCTTCTCTCCCACTTTCCTTTCCTTTTATTCTTTCTTTCTCTCATTTTTCTCTCTCCATTTCTCCCTCTCCATTTCTGTAACACTCCAAATTATTAAAATCCTGATATAATATTATAATCAGTGATTAAAGAGATTATATAGAATTGTCGGAAGTTATGATTGAGTTAATTCTTGTGTAAAATTTATTTTTTTTGTTTTAAATTTGTAGGGAAAATTTAAGTGAATAAAATACGGATAATTGTAAAACATGTGTACGTACATATATACGGGTAACTGGATTTATCCCACATGAATATTTATATACCAAATTACCTTGTTATGAAAATGTATATGGATGTATATATGTGTGGATTACCTTGTTATGAAAACGTATATGGATGTATATATGTGCGTACATATTATAGTATAATATTTTAGTGATTAAATTATTTTTTTGATTAATCATCACTATTAAATTATAATAATCATTTTATTTACCACTCATGCATGGGGGAAGTGAGATGTATGGTGGAGATGCAACTTGAAATTTGTGTTGGATATGTGGCATGATGAGAAGAGAGAAAAGGGATTTCTTTAGAATTTTTAAATCAAAATTTTAATACATGTATATATTTATGTATATATTTGTAAAAGGGGAGAACTGTAACGCCCCGATCTGGCAGGTACGGAGACGTCACTGCGATGTATATACGCAAGTAAAAAATACCCTTACGTATATATGCTAAGTATTAGTACAGGCAAGAATCAGAGTGCGGATGTACAGTGGTCATATACATTCCAACAGAAAAGTACAAGTGCATAGTTATCACAGAGAGTGATACAATATTACAGGAATAATCACCAGAAAATACAAAATACAATACATGAAGAGATATACAAAACAAAGAGGTGCTCACGAGCAGCAAGAGGGGTCTCTAGAACCAAACAGGAGAGGAACTGGGAGGAAGAGCTGCAGCGACAATCCAAGCTTCTGCTGCACTCCGATCGTCACGGCAGGTTCCACTGCGCACTCTGATCTGCTCCAGTAAGGCCACCAAGGTCCGGTCTCTAGGATCTGGACATGAGAATTTAGGATTGTCAGACGCAACCCTGCAAGTACATATAATAAAGTCAAATGGCATTCATAACAGGTACACGTGTACATGATCAAGTGATGTGGTCTAAGTATACAAGTACAAGTAATAACAAATAACATAAGGGAAATAAAGGAACGACAGTAAATCATGTATATCGATGAAACTGAAACTGAAAACATGCATATAAGGCAGTATGAAGAGCATAGGTACATATAAACATGCGGTAAATAAGTTAAACATGCGATAAATATAAGTATGGACAAAACTAATTGTACAAGGTCAGATTATGGATTCACAGGACATATACGTCAAGGGGATAATCTAAAGAAAGAAAACCTTATCTATATATCATATATCTCATGTCGCCATCGTCTAAGTTTATACATCTTGAGCTGCCCTAAGAATAATAAAACTAAAGTGTATCTGGAGTAATCATCATGTGTCATAAAGTAAGATGTCAACTCAGGGTATAACACTATAACTGGAATATAAAAGTGTTACATTTTAATTATCCAATAATAATAATCAGTACTGTTTGATATTTCAATTGCCTCCCTACCAGCGCCTCACATCACCAATAGTCCATACTAGAGTTCAAACTCTGTAGAACTTACCCGGGTCTGATATGTGAGTACCAGGACCCGAACAAAGGAGAGACCAAATATAACACGTTCCTAATATTATTACTATTTGGGTGTTACATTCTCATGTTATTCCTATCCCTTTCCCACCGGCGTCCCACAACACCGATAGTTCACACTGGAGCCCGCACTTCCAGTAGAACTCATCCGAACTCCGATATGCAGGTACCATTATTCGAATAGGGGAGAGACCAGATAACACGTGCTCCAGGAGTTATCATTGTACAGGTATATGTGTGTGTGTTTATAGGCACTGAGAATGCTTATCACGCTAAAACCAGGCGGCACAGGCAGGAGGGAGGAAGTAGCCCTACAGATTCAAGAGGTGGCCCCCACAGATTCAAGAGGTGGCCGCCACCACGTGTGTGGTGTGACATTTTACTCCATGTGGTACTTTGCTCTGATGGTTGATACAGGAGGTAGCCCCACAGATTCAAGAGGTAGCCCCCACCACGTGTGTGATGTGGCGCTTTGCTCTGTGTGGCACTTTGTTCCGTGTGGGAAATGAATTTTAGAGGTGGCCCCCACAGATTCAAGAGGTGGCCCCACCACATGTATGGTGTGACACTTTACTCCGTGTGGTACTTAGTTCCATTCAGGATCCGCCGGATGATAGCATGATTGTGGGATACATCCTCGTCATCCCAATACCAGGCATGCTCTGCCGGACGCCGGTCTGACTGTGCTATTAACAAGAGTAACAGTGCAGGGGACACGAGTACATGGAATATAGGAGTTCAGGAGTTCGGGAGTACAGGAGTACCAGATGTCTGGTAATAATATAATAATCATGTCAAGTCCCCGAAAAGTGATAATCATGAATATATCATGTAATACAGGTGCCAGGTATAGCAGTAACCAGTCAGGTGTCACAATATCAGGTCAAGTATAACATGTCAAGTACCGGTGTTATATATCATGTGTCAAGTATAGCATGGCAAGTACCGGTGTCTGATATCAAGTGTCAAGTATAGCATGGCAAGTACCGGTGTCGGATATCATGTATCAAATATAGCATGGCAAGTACCGGTGTCAGGTATCATATGTCAAATATAGCATGGCAAGTACCGGTGTCAGGAATCATGGGTCAAATATTGCATGGCAAGTACCGGTGTCAGATATCAAGTGTTAAGTATAGCATGACAAGTACCGGTGTCAGATATCATGTAATAAGTATAGCATGACAAGTACCGGTATCAGATATCATGTAATAAGTATAGCATGGCAAGTACTGATGTCAGATATCATGTGTCAAGTATAGCAGGCCAAGTATGGGTCAGGTAACTAATATGTCGGTGAGAGTCACGACATCAAATATCAGGTATCAACCGGTCACATCACATGTACAGGAGAACGATATATACATCTCAAACTCTTCACTACCATTTTTATAATAATAAATTTATCTTTTAATTAGCTATGCGAAGACGAGTAAAGCGGGAGTAGATCTAAGCATACCCGGTATAATACCGGTTCGACAAAGTATAATAAAGGCCTGCAGCTATTTATAAAACATGATAATTTTAGAAATCAATTATATAACATATACCAACTTGCATAAAAAGACATCATATATTAAAAACAAGATAATAATTATTAGATATGAAATGATGGTAATAAACAAAGAAATGTACTCGCCTATCACCGGAATGAAAATACCGAGAAAAGTCCGAGAAATCTGCTAATCCGTGCGAGCAAGCCCCTAGCCCATATATATATTAAAATATATAAATATAAATATATATATAAATAATATAAATATATTAGAGAGGGAATGAGAGAGGGAGAGAGAGAGAGAGGAGAGAGAGTATAGGGTTATTTTTAGAAAGGAATTAGGAATTAAAAGGGGAGGGGTATGAATGTAAATATGGGGAAGTAATTTGAGAATAAGGGGATGGGTATTTTAGGGAATGTGAGAAAAGTGGGTTTATTTTATGGAAAAGAAAGAGAAAAGAAAAGAAAGAAATAAATGAAGAAAGAAGAAGAAGGAAAGAAATGAAAAAAGAGAAGGAGGGGGTGGGCTGCCGGCGACCAGCCCACCGCCGGCGGCCTGGCGGCGGCGCGGGGGCGCGCGCGCTGCCCTAGGGGAGGGGAGGAGGGAGATGGAGTTGGTTTGGTTGTTTGGAGGTTGTGGAGTTGTTGGTGGTTGTGTAGTTGGTGGTGGTGGTTATGGAGGTTGTGGTGGTTGTTGGAGGGGGTGAGAAGTTAGAGGAGGAGGAGGTAATGATGGAGGGGGCTGGAAGTGGAGGAGGAGGTGATTTGGTGGGGAATTTTGGGGAAGAAGATGAAGTGATGGTGGTGGGTTTGGATGAAATTAAGGAGGAGTGGTGTTTTGGGGTTGTTGAAAGTGGAGAAGGAAGGCGGGAGGTGGGGGGTGGCGCGCGCTGACCTAGGGGCGGTAGCGGCGACAGCTCAGGTGGTGGAGGTGGCCAGTTGGTGAAGGTGGAAATGGGTTTGGTTTTTTGTTGAAGTGGTTGGGGTTGAAATGGAGATGGAAAGAAGAAGAAAGAGGAAAGAAGGGTTTTTATTGGAGGAGGAGGAGGAATAGTGATGATGAATTGGGGGGGAGAGAGGCTACAACAGCAGCAGCCCTGCAGGCGGCGGATGCGGCTGTGGCAGGCGACGGGAGCAGAGCTTGGGGAAAGTCAAAGGGGGAGAAAAGAGAAGAAAGAAAAGGAAAGAAAATTAAAGAAAAGGGAAAATTTAAGGAAAAAGAAAAGAAAATAGTATAAAAATTTTATTATTAATTAATTAATTTATTAAAATATCTGGGAGTATAAAGTAGGAGAGTAGAGGAGGAAAAAGTAAGAAAAGAAATTGTCGGTAAATAATATTATTATTTAAATAGGGCGAAAATTCGACTGTTTCAGAAATGTTCCAAAAAATTCTCAAAAATAGCAAATATTATTTTAAGATTCCCGGTGAAATAGGATTCGAGAAATTCAATGTAATTTTTAAATTAAAAATTTTGAAATCTTCCAGCAATACCAGCCGACACCAGAATCGGTTAAATTTTGATAACTTTAGAAAATCCCAAAAAAATAAATTTAGATAGAAATTAAAATTTTAAGAAGTAACGTGAAAGCCGTTTTTGAAAATTCAATCCCGTTTGAAAACTAAAAAAATCTGGGGATCAGTCAGCGATGCCGACTAACACTGGTTTTGGAAATTTACAGAAAATATCTGAAAAATTCTAAAAAATCATGAAAAATTTAAATTATTGAAAAATAGTGTTTGAAAATGAAATCGGACTACCCGAAAGGTCTAATCGGGCAGCATACCGGTATCAGGTTCCCTGTCTGGGTCAGGGCTGACTCTAAGACTGAGAATTCAGATCCGATACCAAATAATATAAGCAATTACAATCTAAAAACAAATACTGGAAGAAAATTGAAAAAAACGGTCAAGAAATTCTGGATACGTATCTGGATACGTATCCCGGGAACGAGGTGTTATAAGAACCGTCAACCCATCTCTCTTCTTCATGACTTAAGGAACCAACTCCCTCACTCTCTTCCTAAAACTCCCCAACCTGAGATCCAACCCCAAATTGAAACTCAAATTTCTTGAGAAATTAAGATCAAAACCCCCAACAACTCCCAATCTCTTTTAATTTCTCTCTCCCCCACTCTCTCTCTCTCTCTCTCTCTCTCTCTCTCTCCCCCTTCTCCCTCTCCCTGTCTTTTCCACAGATCGGGGCAGCCAGAAATGGCGGCCGACGAAGGGGGCCAGCCAGGGGCGGCGGCTAGCCATGGGCACGACGGCTGGCCATGGGCTACAGCCGGCCGGCCGGCGGAGCAAGGGAAGGTGAGGGAGTTCCCAAAAGTTTTTTTCGTTTCTTTTCTGGTAAATTATTGATGGTATGTCCTTAGATCTCTTAGTATATTGATTGATTTCAGATGAAAATTGTGTAAATTGTAGTGGTTGTGATATTAGATTATGAGAAACATGAGAGAGGAAGTGAGAGAGCCTCTTTGTCAATTTTGATTTTTTTATATATTTCCTTACAAAAAAAATCTTGATAACCTAACTAATTTTATTCTGAACAGAGTAATTAAATAAGAGAATTATTAGTTGTGATTAAAATTTGGTGAAGAAATTAAAAAAAATTGAGAATAACCCAAAATTTACTGACACTAGAAATGATGTGCAAATCTGTCCAGTTTTTATAATCTGTAAATTTAGAGATAGTTCGTCTAGGTATTATGAGTAATAGATATCATATTATATGTCATTAGAAAGATAATCAAGTTATCTTTCTAACGATTCTTATCATATCCCGATTGAATGTCTGTGTTGAAAGTTATCGCCAAAATACGGCTAGTTGGTCAAGACTACTATGTTGCAGAATTTTTACCCGATTAAGGAGTTTCCGGTTATTGAGAATATTTTCTCGAATTAAACCTGTCATATAATATATCACTGAAAAGATAATTAAGTCTAGTTTCTAATAAAATTTCTCATGTTTTATTTAATTTCTGAAATAAAATTTATAATAAAAACATTAGTGATTGTCCGAAAGATAGATCAGTAGAAATATTATTTTAAACAAGACGTTTCTGTCTTCTTTTTAGGAAGTTCTCATAAAGAAAACTCCTTGTGACTTGTGATTATGTAGGATTCAATGATGAATTTAAATTTCAAATTTTATTCCTTGGTTGAGAAATAGAAGTATGTTCGAGAACATGTGTGCTTTTTTAAATAATTTACATGATTCTTTCTTTGTGCTGCTAATTCAATACTCTTAAGTTTAGTTCTCAATCGGGTTCATTTTTATTCTAAATTAGTTCTCCCACTAAGTTATTGAAAGTGCTTCCCTCTCCTCATATCAGTCTTTGGTTCTTCCCACTTAAATGTTAAATTGAAGTCGGCGTTTTTTTTCATGTTGATTTCTTTCATTTCAAGAAATATTGATTGAAGAGATAAAATCTTTTGATGTAGAAAAATTCTCTTATTATACTTACCTTCTAAATTAATTACATGATACCCAAATGACTAAGCACCTACTGATACTTGTAGGAAGGAAAAAAAATAGATAAAGCAAATAAGTTATACATGACAATAGACTTTCATTCATTCTGCCATTTGACAAGATAATAAAAAAAAAGTCTTACTTGCCTTGTTGATCCATAAATTAATCATATGGTTCCGTTATAACCACTAGTGATGTTTTTATACATAATTAGGATATATGATGTACCAATGAAAAACTCATCCCCTCTTTATAGGAAATAGAAAAAAGCTTTGCAGCTTACTTAGCCTTGAAATCAATTTTCCCACATCATAATCATTAAAGATCATCTATTATCCTTTATTGTCTTGAAACTTCATGAATCTTCCAAGTCTTGAGGGTTATATATATATATATATATATATATATATATATATATATATATATATATATATATATATATATATATATATATATATATATATATATATATATATATATATATATATATATATATATATATATATATCATGTAAGATAGTTGCACATGTTGCTCTTATTTAATTTGTGAAATTGGATATTCAAAATATGATCCAACCAAGCCAGATAGTTGAGATATATATTTAAGGTACTCCTTCCGATCTTTTATTCTAAATTCCCAGTAGCAGTAAAATAAAATTATGGCTGTATTAAAGTAAAATTAGTATAACACTTCTCTTTAAGCCTTTGACCGTACTCATATTAAATAATAAGCAGTTTGGCACTCCCTAATTCGGGTTGTGGTAAAGGTCCGGTATCTAGTTACATTTCAAGAATTAGTGCATGTATCTATCTACCAACATTTCTGGTATAATATATCATGTTTATAAATAAAAATGATTCCCTTTCTTTAGTCTAGGACTCCTTATTTCAAACCTTATCATTTTTTCTTTTTGTGGGCTCCTCCGTGATAAGGAGAAATTGGAAAAGTTGACCTCTTGGTGGCATGAACTTAAATTGATTATATGTATAGGTAACAAACCTATGATGGATACTGTAAAGTGAGTCCTATGAACTATTCCTAACATGTCAGGTACCAAATTCTTGTATGACACTTGAACGATATATATAAAACTACGGTGGATTTAGATAGGACTAAACTAGAGAAGACAACTAATTAGTATAACAACTGTGTAGTTAAATTAGTATTTCAAATATAATATAGTTAGCGAAGTATGATGATGATTCTATAAGAATGATAATCATAGATTAATGAGTCAGTTAATAATCATAAATTATCTAGTAAGATTGATAGTTGAATAGCGTATCAATGAGTAGCGTGACACTAATCTGAAGAATATATATATATATATATATATATATATATATATATATATATATATATATATATATATATATATATATATATATATATATATATATATATATATATATATATATATATATATATGTGAGGCACAAGAATTGGGTTAAGTAGTTGGTTACATCATTAAGAAGTATGGACGTGGGTGTGTGTATAGTACTTATACATATACTTTTATTTTTTATCGTATAACCATATATATAGTTGATAACTTGTTAATGATTGCTTATTGATTGTTATGCTGAATGACTAGTGGACTATTATTATTTTCAAGGCATGCTATGACTCTAATCATGAATAAGTAGTGTAGTCAATTCCATGCACCAAATATCCAATATGTGAATGAAGAATCATAATTAGTTAAAATAACAAATCTTATAACCAAAGAATGAGTATCGAGAATATAACTGATGCGTCGTTGAATGAATGAGAAATGTAAGTAGTATGTATGTTTGAATGCGTGCATGTACTTGTTAGTTACACGAATTTGATCATGTGTGATACATCAATCACGTGATTGGTGATTAAAAAAAGTATATCATAACGCAACTGACACTATATGTGTTACCTTGATAGTTGATGTGTAGGTGATGTGTGCGCATATCGTGTTATTTTTATGCATGAGAAGGAAAGGGCCCGGGAGCTAGTAGGTGTGAAGACAGAGTATGACATTATGTGTTATTAAACGAAGGAAGAGGCCAGCAGAAGCTGATAGGTGTGAAGACGGGGTATGATATTGTGTGCGTTAAACGAAGGAAGGGGCAAGCGAGAACTGGTAGGTGTGAAGACGGGGTATGAGATGAGTCGTGTGTCAGAAAGTAAGACGTGTTTATTCAAATTGAATAGTGTTGTATGCTTATCCTTTATGCAGAACTGTACAACTCTGCTTTATTATAAGAGATAATGAAATATTATTTGATGGGTGAAAGTCAAGGGTAATCTATGCAGTAATTGAAGGGTGATACGATATACAACATATAAGTATATTTTGTGATATATGTACTATCTGGATTAACTTATTGTGATTGGTGTACCATCGTGTATAGTGTATATATTATATGTACACATGAAATGAATCCGATAATAAAATAAGTCACTAAAGTAAAGTATTTGATACAACTCATAATCCTGTAAATAACAGTGTAAAGATTTGGTTGTAAAGTCATTGACCGAAGGAGTCAAATCATTTTGGAAAACCATAGTGATAGTCAGGTCGACTGTTTACCTTGATATAATTGTTTTGTTTCTTTATCCATATTCGCCTTGCTATTTGAATAAAAAAACATGCTTCTTTTTGCTTTGTCATGTATATCGTTTTTTTTATCTCCTTTTTACTCTCCTTACTGAGTTGTTGAGCTCACCCTTCCACAGATTATTATGTTTTCAGGTCATGGTGAGGTGAAGGCCCAATTTAAGGTTTTAAGCGCTTCGTTGAAAATTCTGTTATATAGAGAAGTTTTGGAGTTGTAATTGTATTTGTAAAACTTCATATTGTATATGTTTACAATCTTATTGATGTTATTTATAGTATAAGTTAAATGACTATGATCTTGATGAGTTGGACTTATAAATACATTTGGTGTTATGCTGTGGATGTAGAGAAGTATACTCTGGATGTCGAGAGGGTACTCTCGAGCATATGATTCTTTTATTTTCATATAAGTAGGCGATGTCAAACTGAAATTGTTATTTGGAGAATAAGTAGGTCGTCGTGAGCCGAAATATTATTATGATTGCACGGGCAATTATTGACTTTGGTTTACATATTTGGATTGAGAATAAGTAGGCTGATATTGGTTGAAATTATTGTGAATTGAATTGTATATTTGGGCACATCAGTATTTACAATGGAAGTGCTGCCGAATTTTTAAATATTTAGAGATGATTATGATAACCTATCAATTTAAAAGAGTGTTTATGATTATTAAGGATCTATGAAATCTGGGACCGTTAAAATTTTCCCACACAACTTCTTCTTCCTCCCTTTGACCGCTGCCGCCGCCAGCACCTCCAGCACCGCCGCCTCCCCCTAGCCAGCGCTGCCTCCCCCCAAGATCCCCTCTCCTCTTTCTCATTTTCCTCCTCTTCAATCACTTCTTCTTCTTCTTCTTCAATTTTCTCAAAATCCATCACCACCATCTTCTTTTCTTCTTCAAAATTCACCATCTATCCTACCAATTCCTCCATTCCTACCACCCAAATGCCATCTCCCTCCTCCTCCTCCAACTCCCAACCACCACCACATCTTCACCACCTTCAACCACCACCACCTTCAACCACAACAACAACAACAACAACATTACCATCAACAAACCCAACCCAAAGCCCACCTCCCCTTCCTCCCCGGGCCCAGGCCGCGTGCCGCCCCCCTCCGGCAGTGCCACCGCCCCCCTGGCCGGTGGCGGCGTCCAGAGCTGCCGGCCACCCCTCCTCCTTCTCCTCTTCTTTCTTCCATTCTTTCTTTCTTTCTTTTCTTTTTTCTTACTTTTCCTTCTTTCCTTTTTTACCTCCCTTTTCTTTTATTCCCTATCTACTCTTTCATTCATCCCCTATTTACACCCCTCCTTATCCAGTACAACTCCTCTCTCTCCCCAACATCTCCTCTCTCTTTCATTCTTTTCTCTCTTCTCTCTCTCCTCTCTCATTCTCTCTCTTAATAAATTAATATTTATATATTTTAATATTGATTGATGGCAAGCTTGTGTTTCGGTGTTTCGGGATTTTATATTGATTTTTGATGATTTAGGCGAGTACCCTTTCTGGGGTATGCTATTCCGGCTTTTAATACATGATGTGTCGTTATGCGAGATGTATCATTATGCGAGATGATACATGAAATGCGAGTGATTTACTAATATCAATATATTATACGAATACCTATTAATCGTTATTATAATTCATTGAACTGGTATTATCTTGTAATAGGTATGCCTAGATACGCTCTCACTTCGCTCAGCTTCGCATTACTAATTAATAGATTAATTTATTGTTGTTATAGATATGACTGTGAAGAGTTTGAAATGTTTAACTATACTGTTCTTTTGTATCATGTTACATGACCAGATGATTACCTGACATATAATACTGTAACTTTATATTCAACTCACAAGATACCGACATGTTAATTATCTGACACTGATATGTTTATACTTGGCACCTAATCCCTGACACTTGATTTCTGATACTGGTACTTGACATGTTATCACTTAACACTTGATGTTGTGACACCTGACTGGATATTATCACACCAGACACCTATATTGCCTATTCATGATTATCGCTTTTATGGGGACTTGACATAATTATTATATTGTTACCAGACATCTGGTACTCCTGAACTACTGTATTCCTGAACCCCTGGAACAAGGAGACTCCTGATATTATTCTCCCGATTCTATACTCTTGTTGATACCCGTAATTGGCTAATCATAGATATTGGATTACAGTGAATTCACTGTGGACATTATCACTGGACAATATATAATAAAGTACTCAACTTACACTAGGGTGGGGCAAACTAATGGATATCGATATGATATCATATTTATAATGGTAGATATTTCTGAGGTGTCATGTGGGGCACGTAATGATAAGTCCCGAGAAGCAGGAGCTATATCTCTGAAGTGTCGTGTGGGGCGCGTAATGATAAGTCCTCGAAAGTAGCGGCCTGATCTCTGAAGTATCGTATGGGGCGCGTAATGATAAGTCCCCGAAACAGTAGCCTGAGCCCCTGAGCTGTAGCCCCGGGCAGAGGCGGGACCCACTATAAATATGAGCCATCAGATTTATAGTTTCCAAGTAATAATTCATCTTATTCATAAGTGGATGTATGTGTACCGGTAACACATACCTAAACATATGGATCGGATGAATAGCATAAGAATTTATAACTAATAATAATAATATTAGAAACGTGAGATATTTGATCACTCCTTTGTTCGGATCCTAATACTCACATATCAGACTTGAATGTGTTCTACTAGAGTGCGAACTCTAGTATGGACTATCAGTGATGTGAGACACTGGTCGGGAGGCGACTAAAATATCAGACGGTACTGATTATTTTTATTGAATAACTTAAAATGTGATTCTTTTATTTTCTCGGTTATAGTGATGAATCGTGTAATCAGGTGTTATGCCCTGAGTTAATTTCTTACTTTATGGCATATGATTTCTGTGATACAATAATTACTCCAGACGTACTCTAATCCTGTTACTTTGGGGCAACTCAAGTTGTATGAACTAATATGATAGCAACTTGGGATGTATGGTATATAGATGAGGGTTTGCTTGTTTAGATTATCCCCTTGACGTATCAATCTCTTGAATTCATAATCTGAATTTGTACAACTAGTTTTGTCCATACCTTTATTTATCACATGCTTAATGTATTTATCGCATGTTTATTTTTACTTAAACTCTTAACACCATTTCTATTCATGTTTTCCTATTCAGATTTATCGATATACATGTATTTACTTGATTTCGGATTTACTATCGTTCCTCTAATTTTTATTTATGTTACTGGTCATTGCCTATCTGTATGCCTGAACCACACCACTTGATCATATACACGTGTGACTGCCTGAGCACGCCAATTGGCTTTAGCTTATGTACTAGTTGGGTTGCTTTCTGATAACCCTGAACCTTCATGTTCAGATCCTAGAGTTTGAACCATGGTGACCTTACTGTAACTGATCAGAGTGGCGTAGCGGAAGCGTGGATTAGCGATTGCCTTTCTGGACCCTCTTTCTTCCAACTTCTCTTTAATCGGTTCGCGAGATTCTCATCTTACTACCTGTGAATACTTTTGGTCTTTTTATATTGCATATCATGCCCTTTTCGCTTCTTGGTGATCTTATGCTCTTGATATATTGTATCATGCTCTGTGATAACTGTGTACTTGTACTATTATTGCTGGAATGTATATTACCACTGTGCTTTCGTACTCTAATTCTTGCCTGTACTGATACTTAGCGTATATATGTGAGGGTAGTTCCGCCCTGCGTATATATGTTGTAATAACGTCTTCATACCCACAGGATCGAGGCGCTACAGGGTGGTATCAGAGCCTAGGCCCCTCACATCTTCAGTACAACCAGTCGTCAAATTAATGGTAAAAAAATTTGCAGCTGGAATGCATGAGCCGTGGTCATACAATCTAACTACAAGTACAAAGTTCCTTCTTGATCGTCCTTCCCTTGATTCTTGAATCTCTTCCATCCTTTTTCATTTTCAGTTTCCGTCATTCTTATACCAACTTAAGATATAAATAGACTGGTAGGGTAGCGGCAAGACAGATGTAGTTTGCTCTTATTTTGTTTTGGCATTCTTTGACTCTGGTACATCGCATTGTCTTATATTGGAGTTTTTTAGCCTCACATTCTATTCTTGTATATAGAGACGCATCACGGGAAATCAGTACAGAAAGTGAAATAGTCATCACTTATATAATTAGATAAACTGTATAATTACATGAGAAGCGTCGATGTGAAACAGTGTTCCCGATTCAGAACTTCTGCTATACAGAATTACGGAGACAGCATTTGGGACTCATTTCGGTTATTATGATTTCTTGATCGTGTTCTTCAAGCCACCAACTCTTGGCAGTCTTTATAGATTTGGTGAACCACGGGCCCCGCTAGCCTCGCTAAGCGAGGGTCGTGTTCTAGTCACGCATGAACCTAACCAGGTGTTGGCTTCGCTGCACCCTATTGCTTAGCATTTAGCGTTGTGTTACGCGCTGGCTTCGCTACGTGAGCTCCATCAAGTGCGAACCTTGCAGAGTGTTAGCTCCGCCACACCCAAATGCTTAACACCTGAGCTGTGTTACGCGATGGCCTCACCTAGGCTTGGCTTCGCCGCGTGGCTAGTCACTTTAGTGCTTAGAACTCTAGCCCATTCCTCGGATTTCTCCCACCTAACGCGTTTCATGGATCCGATCAATATAGTTTTCTTGCTATATCTGAGCTATCGTCATAATCCTTATGAACGATTCATTCGGCCAACCTTGCAGGGCTCGAATATCTTCTACATATTTAATCTACAGTCGGGTTATCATTCAGAAGTCTGTACGCAGAATCCTCCATAGTTATTCTATATTCTTGGCTATGTCTTTTAGAGTTAGTAACGTCCAGTACACAGAAATTCTTAATTATCGGTCTTCCTTATTTATGCTCAGTATTATCAGGGTTTTCTTTATCTTCAGTATTCCGGTCTATTCTTGGACAATTAGTATGTGTGCACGTCAGTAATTCTACTACAGACTCTTCGTCAGGGACAACTTCATGCCATGCAAGGTTTTATATTATATTATAGATTTCAGCACTATGGATTTTTAGGGATTTCATCAGCTTTGCTTCACAGTCTGAAGGAGTATTATGAATATCTCACCAAGTCAACTTACTTTATATTATACAGAATGGGTCAGTTTTCTGAAGTTCTGGTAGTATTCTTTTATCAGCAGACATCAGTTCAGTATTATTATGGCACCGTCAGATGATATAGACAACAAGAAGTGCAGTAATGTTTAAGTCTCGAGTTTACTGTTCAGTCAATTTGTGATAACAGTCCTCAGTTATTTATGCCTTGATTGGTATAATCCTCATTCTATCGTTTCTATGTTCATCTTTCCTTATTGAAATTTTGAGGATGAAATTTTATAAGGTGGATGAATGTAACACACCGTTCCTGGAATACATACTTAGATACATATTCTGATTTTTCTATCATATTTTTGATTTAGTTTTATATTTATTTTATTTTATGATTATTTGTGCTATTGTTTTATATTGGATCCGGATTCGTGGATTCAGAGTCAACTCTAGTCTGAACCGGGGACCCGATCCTAATATATTGCTTGATTTGGTCTTCAGTAGTTAGATTTGATCGATTTTAGTTTTAAACATCGTGTTCCAATATTTTAAATTTTTCATGATTTTCTAAAATTTTTCAGAATTATTCTTCAAAATATTCAAAACCGGTGTCGATCAGTGTCACCGATCGATTCCTGATTTTTTTAGTTTTTAAATAGAGTTAAATTTCTAAAAACTGCTTTCACATTACTTCTTAGAATCTCATTTTCTATCTAAATATATTTTTAGAGATTTTTCTAAATTTA
>JAVJIF010032442.1:0-200571 GCA_038442645.1 Agave tequilana | reverse complement strand
AAAAATGAATGGGTTAAGATAACGTTGAGGAGCAGTGAGAGGGTCCACATCGGCAGAGGCTTTGAGGTGGATAGAGTTAGGAATACAGAGAGAGAATTAAGAGGGAGAGTTTTTGGTTTGTTGGATTAAGCATATGTCTTTTGCTTCTGTAGTGGGCTAACCTTAGCTTTGCTTTGTTGTAATGGCCAATGGGTGGGGGCTATCATGTGCTTCAATCCTTGTCTACATATTATATTAGGAGCATGAAGAATGCATGCAAGAAGCCTTCTACAGCTGCGAGAGAAGGTGAAGGTTGTTTGGATTGTGATATAATCTCTCTCTTTTTTCTATTTGTTAAAGAATTGATAAAATAAATCGTAGACAAATTGTTCAGGTGATGTGTGAAATGTAGGAAGATATACCATTTAAGCAAACCATGTGTTCTTGTTTTGGGATGTGGTGGATCTGAAAGTGTTCGGTTTGTAAGAGCTGTGAAACACAAATAACGACAGGGAGATTGGTCTCTAGCTTGACCAAAAACTCCGTCGATGCTTAAGTTAGCGTCTTTTTTTAACAGCATTCATAAACGCGGGGGGACTTCCATACACTCCAGCTTGGAATCTAAACCTATTAGTATAATCGTAGTATTTTTGCCTCTAGGATAAAGTTTCTGTAAAACACTTAGAGGGGGGTGAATAGGTGATGAGCTATCTAATGATCAATAATACAGAATTAAAACTTATTAAACTAAACACCACGTATAACACAAGAGTGTAGCCGGATCCCCGTGAAGGGCTCTGGACTAACTCCTCAAGATCCTCTAAATAAGAGTTGAGGTGCCGCATTGGCTCTTTGGTTGAATACAAGTGTTAGCAAACATTCCCCAAGCATATAACAATATGAGCACAATATATATCAAACATATAAACATGAAAGCAATATAAGCATGCAAAATATAAACAATAAGAACAGAGAGTGAGCAATCGCAAACACGGGAATTTGTTTCGAGGTTCGAGCACACTTTCTCTACGTCCCCGCCTTTAATACTATGAAAGATTTCCACTAAAAAACGATCCCACTGGATCACTCGGTGCTGGCAACACCTACAAGGTGAGTTCACACTTGAACTCCTTGGACTCTCTAGTCCCGTACACACCGCAAGCCCACAAGCTCGCCGAGGCCGCACCTCAAACACCGAGTTCACACTAGAACCCGAAACACCGCAAACCTGCAAGTCCGCCTCCTCAAAGTACAAAGATGAAGTTTAGTGATCACAACACTTTGATCACCTAAATCCTCTCACAACAAAGATCCCTATAGGTAGATATAGCAATGGATAGCTCAAGTGTTGTGTGAGAAAACTAGGATTGAAATGGTGGAGGAAAACACAAGAAAATTCTCTTTTCAAAACACTCTTGAAAATCTCTCCTTTTGATATGACAATTTTGGTTCTTAAACAAGTGGAGATAAACATCTAATAGAGTTGGAAAACTGGCTCAAAATTCACTAAAAAATCTTATAGAAAACAGCCCCCAAAAGTCCCAATTTATAGGGCTAGAAAAACTAGCCGTTGGGGGCCAGGTTGGCCTGTCGGTTGACCGCCCGGTCGACCGGCCAACGGTCAGATTTCTGACCGTTGTGCCGTGGTCGACCGGCCGGTCGACCGTGCCTGAATACAGAGAGCAGACTCTCTGTACGGTCGACCGCCCGGTCGACCGGGCCTTTCCAGAGAGCAGGCTCTCTGCGGTCGACCGGGTCGATCGACCGGCCCTCCGCCAAAACTGGCGTGTACGTCTGTGCACGTCGGTCGACCGACTCAGTCGACCGACTTCAAGCTCGGTCGACCGGTCCGGTCGACTTGCAGAAGCCAGGTCAGGGATTTTTGGGTAAAAAAAACTTGGCATTTTGGCTTTGATAAAATCCCATAAAATCATGAAAAATCTACAAAAATAGTTTCAATATTATACTTTGATAATCAAACATGTTTGAGCAAAATCAAGACATGTTACAAACAATTTGAACTATTTTTTAACTTGAAAATTTGGCTAAAAACTAAAACTGTATTTTTCCAAATTGGTTTTTCCAAAAAAATATTTTTTCAAAACTTCTCCAATACAAAAACAAGATATTTTAAACTCTTTGAAAGCATAGGGTGTATGGATTGATCTGAAATCACCTACAGGGGGGTGAATAGGTGATAATGCTAATCTAAAAACTAAATGCGAAAATTAAAACTAATTTGCAACTACACTTAGTACAACCAACGAGTGTAGCCGAGTTCCCCGTGAAGGGATCTGAACTAACTCCTCTTGATTCCTCTGAATAAGAGTTGAGGTGCTATATGAAGCTCTCGTGATTAAGTACAAGTGAGGCACACAAACACAAGCCAAACATATAAAGGTGATAAGTAATATGAAATAATGCAAGGCACAACACAAGCAAATATGATATGAATGATATGAATGATGCACAAAAACATAAGAGAGAGAGTTTAGAGTCAATGGATCAAACGCAAACAACAAGATGTGTTTCGAGGTTCGAGCCCCTAACTCTACGTCCCCGCCTTCACGAGAAGGATTTCCAATCCACTAGGAGTACCGAACTCCTCTCTCACCTTACAAATGCCACCGAGGCAATACAAACTCAATCCACCTCACAAAGAGGGATAGGCCTTTAGCCAAACAATCACAAATCACCTCTACCGAAGAGGGATACAAACCAACCCCAACTCCACCTCACCAAGAGGGAGTAAACCACAACCTTAACCTCTACCAAAGAGGGAGTACCCCACAATCCAAATAAACCTCTACCAAAGAGATATCCAACAAAGAAGGGGTTTATAACTCTTGGAGGTTTTCACAACCTCAAACAAAACCTTTTTCCACAAACAAAGATCCTAATAGAATAGGATAGAATGATAGGCTCAAGTGTGGAAAACAAAGTGTTTTGATCAAAGAAATTCTCTTGGGAAAACACCAAAATAGATATAGAAATTTTAGATCAAAACTAATTCCCAAACCCTAATTTCTTTGAAATAAACAAAACACTTTTAAAACAAATAAGATTGATCTTTTGTCACAAAAAAAACTCTTTTGAAAACTTGTTTTAAACACTAGAAAAACTCTGAATTTTTTGCTCTTAAAAACTTAACCAAAAACTCAAAGCAATGGGGTATTTATAGCCCCAATACAAAACTAGCCGTTAGGCTGAATTCTCAGCCTGAGACGGCTGGAGGGCGGTCGACCGCCAACGGTCATATATGACCGTTGGAGGACCCGGTCGACCGTCCGGTCGACCACCCAAAAACAGAGAGCAAAGCTCTCTGGCTGGTCGACCGACCGGTCGACCGAGCCCTGTGCCTGGCCAACGTGCACAGGTCTGTGCACGTTGGTCGACCGTTCGGTCGACCGACTCTGGAATCCGTCGACCGCCAGAGCCTGGCAGGCAATAATTTGGGTCAGGAAAAACTTGTTTAAAATATTCTAATAAATCCCATTAATCTTCTAAAAAATTCATAAAATAGTTTTTATCATTTTTCATGTGATAAAATTTTATCACAAATATCAAACATTTTGAATCATTTTTGTGTCTTACAAATTTTTTCAAAAACCAAAAACTGTATTTTACCAAACTTGAATTTTTCAATAGGAAATCTGATTTTTCCTAAACCATAGAAATACAAAAACATGATACTTAAAACACTTTTAGGCATGTTGCATATAGACATAAGTCCAATATACAAGAAACATATACATATCATAGTTTTTGTCTATAATTCCAAAATAATGTTTTGTTAAAACACAAAACCTAAACCACATGAATAGGTAAGTCAAAATAAGTTTGTCTAGGAAGATAAGCATGCATGTATATAGAATGATCTACTATACATAAACCATGTAAACTTGTATTGATCTAACTATTCATGAAAACCAAGATCGGTTAAACCAAAAAGCGAAAACCGAATCCAAAACATGAACGTGTGTGTGTTGTGAACTTGAGCATATCACACTATCTAGTCTTTACATATGGATCTAAAACACAAAATAAATTAGGATACCTAAGTCTTCTTGACGATCTTCATCTTCAAGTTGACTCGATCCAACCTCTAAAACTCCGAGCTTGACTCTAACGAGTGCTATATATGATCTTGATGCTCGGGCTCTGGAAACAACATGTGAAAGCTTCCGGATCACGGAGTTGAAGCAATCACTAACTAATATCTTGGTTAATGATATGAAACTAAACATCACAAGATAATTAGTAAACATAACTACATGAGTTAATCATCATCAAAACTAGAGTGGAAGGCCTCTGGGCCAACAATCTCCCCCTTTTTGATGATGACAAAAACTCATGGAGTTTATATTGCATGGATTAAAGTTAAGCTTCAAAGAAGCTCCCCCTTAACTCATGTAACACAGTAAAGCAAATAGATATGACAATTAAAGCACATAAACATGAATGCAAGTACATGCATAAACAACAAATCTTCAAAACATGCTCTTGATATCAATTAATAAAACAAACAATGCTATCAAATTTTTTAATAAACAAAACATGCATATAAAAACTAAATACTTCTCCCCCAAACAAAACATGAACATGCATATATATACCAAATATGCATATATATACCAAATACTTCTCCCCCTTTTTGTCAATTATCAACAAAGGGTCAAAGTAAAAATAAATCAATAATTCTTCTCCCATTTTTTGTTCGAACCAAAGAATCAACAAAGGGGTTAAAAAAAAATAATAAATGCAATGTTCTCCCCCTTTTTGTCTAAAAACAAAAATGATGTAAATAAGGGGTGATACCAATTGAAAGGAAACATAAAAACATTGATACCAATTTAAGAAGCAAAAGCATCTTGATACCAATTAAAAACATTCAAATAAACATCTTGATATCAATAAAGAGTATTGTTCTTTTTAAGCATATGATGCCAATTAAAATTATAATATTCTACAATTTTTTTAATTTATTTTCTATCATAAAGTAAGGGAGTGAAAATCTAGGGTAAACAAAATACCAATTGAAAGATAAAATATGAGTTTTCTCCCCTTTTATGAAATACCAATTGAATTATGCAAAAGCTTGTATTAGCATACCAATTGAAAAGCTAATCAATTGAAATATGATATTCATTAAAAAATTCAAGCTTTAGCATAAACATATATATGTATGAAAATTATATACCAATCGAAATTGATACAATAGGAAATGAAAGCATACATACAAAAAAAAAATTTATGAGTATACAAGAAAAATGTCAATATTGATACTATTGAAAAAGTCCAATGATACCAATTGAAACAACAATAATATCAAGTGTATATCTCATATAACCTACCACCCATTTCATGCTCAAGTTTAAAATGATTTTCACTATAAAGCATACATGTGCATGGTCTCCCATCCAACCACCCTTGAAGGTAGGGGTTTTCAAAAATAGTTTGAAAAATAGTGTATGTTTGAAAACTCTACCATAACGAAGAATCCCACAACTAGTTAAATGAAAAACTTGTAAACTAGTACGAAATCCTTCAAGTAAGGAATAAAACAAAAATATTTTTCATGAACATGAAATTCACATGATATCCAATACTCAAAGTCGATGAAGAATGAATATGACTCATGAAAACTAACATGAGTAAACAAGAGGGGTGAGTATTCTAATAAGATGTGAAGAACATAACCATGAAAATAGGCAATCAAGCTCGATATTCCTTAAATATGAAAATCATCAAAACTATTTATTCTTCAAGGCATATGTATGTTTTGACAAAACGAGAAGTATACATACATATCCCTAAACACAATTGAGTCCATAATAATGATTTGCATGAAAAGCAAATGACTCAAGGGGTATACATGTATATCTTATGGTTTGGCAAAATAAACATATACATGAAGTGAAAACACATGATCATAAAACATGTCCAAAATGGGGAATACAAGTTGAAATGCATGAATCATCAAAACTAGACTATACTAGCACATCTAATGGATACAAATAAGCGTTCAAGCACAAACATATAATGATCTATTTGTGGCCCACTATATGTACAAGTATATATCCTAGTTTTAATGAAAACTAACATTTAAACAAGTAATCAAACGTGAAGCATAAAACAAGACATAAGTCAACATAATAAACATAAAGCCGATCATTATGTAAATCCACATGCTATTAGAATTATGAAATACATAATAGCTAAACAATGGTGAGAACACAAAAATAATGGTCCATATTAACATGGGTGTCTCAAATAACTAAACATGTATATCACTAATCTAATAAACATGACATATGCATAATGAACAATAAAACATGACATGCTATAAATCAATGATGTGAAAGCATGTAAATAAAATGGGAGTTAGAGTCGATACCAAAACCGATGAAGGCACCTCTCTAGTTCTCCAAACCAAAGTGGTCTACCCACCAAACCTTCCCTTGAAAGTGATGCATCCAATGGTCATCATGAAGCTCGGAACGCATCCACCTCAAGGTACCACAACTCTCACGTCATGCGAGAGCCCACACCTACATTAAATACATTGGGGTGGTCTTTGGTACCCATACTCTTTGGGTCCATGGGGGTTAGTACCTTTTCTAACCCAAACAAATTTATTTGCTAAATTAACATTATTTATACGATCATAGCAAAATTTAGCAAGGTGGCCCTTACGTCCACAATGTGTACAAGTGTACACATGAGCATACAATGTGTGATGGTGGTAATCGTGAGTAGCATGTGTATGCCGTGGAGGGTGTGTGTGAATAGATGGAACTTGTTTCTTTCGAAAAAAGATTCCAAACGTGTATGACTCATAACACATTGGCTCAAAGTGGAGCCCAAACAATCTACACTCTTCTTAAGCATGGATATATCATTTTCAATTAAAGAAGAAGTGGAACATGCTATAGATGAACTAGATGAATCTATCCTAGCATGACAAACATGAGAATCAATATTATTTTGCAAAGAAACATTTTTCTTTAAACAAGCATCTAAATCATTGAAATAGAAATTATTTTGTTTTTCAAAAAAACATTCTCTTTTAAAACAAAATCAACTTTTGAAGACAATTTTTTATTTCTCTTCAAAATATCATTACAATCATTTTTATTTTTCAACAAATCATTCTCTTTTAGGGCAAGATCAAGTTGAGATCTAAGTGAGTCACATTCACTAGAAACCTCTTCCTTCTCTTGCAAAACAAGCTCAATTTTAGAAGACAAATTTTTATCTTCTTCTTTTAAAACGAGACTATTATTTTTCAATAGTTTGTATTTGGAAATCAAATTTCACAATTTTTAGCAAGTTCATTATTCATAACTGTTGGCCCAAAGGCCATTAGCCCTATATCTTGATGGATATTTTGATGATAACAAATCATATCTAGTTATATATTTAACAAGTTTTGTTTAAAAGAATTTCAGGTTAAACAGGTTGATTTGACGGCTCCACAATCAAGACTCACAAGTTTGGATGCCGCCAAAAGATTTGCATTCCCAAGCCAAGCACAATAGGAAGCTTCGGAATCAAGATCTTAAAGAGAAGACCAAGTCAAGATCAAGACTATGAAGAAATTCCAAGATTTGTATTTTGATTTTTATTTTAGATATTTTGTCAAAACCTAGATGTTAGAAGTAGAGTTATGGGATTACCACTTACACACACACTTTACTTTGGTTCATGACTTCAAAAAGAGTTTCAAATTCTATTTCTAATCTAGATTTAAAGTTAACATGTTTTTGGGAATAAGTTTTAGAAACTTTAAGTTTTGGAAAAACAATTTTTGGACAAAACAAGCTTTTATCAAAAGGGTATTTATCAAAATGTTTTAACATGATAGAGTTATGACATATGCTCATACTCTATGTTTTACAAAGTCCAAAACATTCAAACCCAAGACCAAAATCCAAAACCCAGGTTTCAGGTTTCTGGAAGTTCTGATTTTTCAGAACTGACAGAAACCGGTCGACCGCCCGGGTCGACCGACGGACACGCTGTGCATGTGTGTACGTCGGCCGACCGCTCGGGTCGACCGGAGCACTTACAGTGCTCTCTGTTTGTTCCGGTCGACCGGGACGGTCGACCGTAGTCCCCAACGGTCAAAAATATGACCGTTGGCGGTCGACCGGCCCGGTCGACCGGCTACTGTCAGAACTTCTGACAGACTCCAACAGCTCTATTTTCTGACAGTTTTTCTTTTGGGATTTGATCCCAACGAATCTCTGGAGCTGTTTTTGACCCCTATAAATAGGAGGTCACTTCAACATGATAATTGATCTATCAAGAACATTTTTACAAGAGATTTTCAAAAGATTTACAAGTTTTCAAAAGGCTTTCATTTAGAAAAGATTTTCTCTCCAAAAGCCCTAAATTTCTAGACACCCATTTGAAGTCTTTACCTCTACTTCTCTCTAGCTATTGCACTACACAATCCCATAATTCTTCATCTACATATTGGTTCTAGGATTGTGCAAGTGAGCGAATTTTTGATCAAGTGTGATCATTTTCTTCTTGAGTGAAGTTGTAGAGGCATCGGCCTCAAGGCGAGCTAGTGTGCTCCGGGTGGTGTTGCGGCATCACGAGAGATAGGACAAGTGTGTCCTTTATTGGTGATCCAGTGGGATCTTCAATAGTGGAAATCCTTCAAGTGTGAAGGCGGGGACGTAGAGCGTGGCTCGAACCTCGGAAACATATCTGTGTGTTTGCGTTTGCTCAAATCTCTCTAAACTCTAAACTCTTTAATTCTTGCACTATTGATTGCTTCATTTATTGCAAGTCTTTTATTTGAGCTAATTGTGATAGTTGAATTTTAAATTCCGCATTTGTGCCATTTACATATAGCCATCACCTATTCACCCCCCCTCTAGGTGATTTCAATTGGTATCAGAGCCTAACCCTACAATTTGGTTTAACCACCTTAGGGAGATCCTTACTATTTGGCTATATTAGTTGCATTTTTCATATATTGTGCTTTATATTACTCATCCATGGCATCACTTGACTTTTCTAGCATCAAGTCCCCACCTAAGTTTTATGGCTTGAACTTCCCTATTTGGAAGGTCAAGATGAACCTATTTCTAAAGTCCCTAGGTGTTAGAGTAGCTAGGGCCATCACTAGAGAATTTGTTGAACCCCTCACCGATGAGAGTTCATGGTCCGAGGACACCACCAAGGATTATGAAGCTAATGCTAGAGCCCAATATGCATCGACCCAAGCCTTAAATGAGGATGACCTAGCACGCATCATTAATTGCAAATCCGCATTTGAAGTTTGGAATATTTTAATTGTGACTCATGAAGGAACGTCGCAAGTCAAAAGATCCAAGATTGACTTGCTACGTTCTCAATATGAGAATTTTTACATGTTTGATAATGAGAGCATTGATGACATGCTCACGCGTTTCACCAAGATCACTAATGCCTTGTCTTCTCTAGGAGACGCAATTGATAATGACCAAAAGATTCGGAAGGTCATTCGGGCTCTTCCCAAATCTTGGGAAGTAAAGGCAACTACCCTCAAGGAGCTCAACGATCGGGAGGAGATGGACTTCTCCAGCTTCATCGGTAATCTCAAAACCCATGAGATGGAGATGAAGGTAAGAGAAGAAAGGGAGGCACCCAAGAAGAAAACAATTGCCTTCAAAGCCACTCCAACCACTATTGAAGAGGACGACTCATCGGAGGATTGCGATGAGACTTTGCCATGCTTATCCGGAAGGTAGGCAAAATATTTTACAGGAAAGGGAGGCAAAGCAACTTCCGAAGAGGGAAACCTCAAGGAAGGTTTGAAAAGAAGAGAGAAGAACCCGGTCCTTGCTTCCATTGCAAGAAGATCGGACATCTCATAGCGGATTGCCCCGCTCTCCAAGCTACTACCTCCAAGCATGTACCAAGGAAGAAGAAGGCTATGGTAGCCACATGGGATGATACGGAGTCAGAATCCGAAGAGGAGCACGACGTCGCTCACATGTGCTTCATGGCACAAGGAGACAATTCTTCTAAGGTAACCCTTGATAACACTTTAGAAGATGATGATCTTACCATGGATGAACTTGCTCATTTTTTCGAAGAGTTACAACATAGATATGAGATCTCTCAATCTCATAATAAAAAATTGAAAAAGGAAAATGATGTTTTAAAGAATAAACTTGATACTTGTCTTAGTGAAAAAAATGTTTTATCTAGTGCTTTTGAAAAATTAAAAGGTGACTTTGATAAATATAAATTGGCTAATAAAGGAAAAACCCCCATGGTTTCTTGTAATAAAAATGAATTTGTAGAGATTCAAAAACGGGTTGAAGTGTTAGACTCTACTCTTAAAATTTATGCCTTTGATTTAAAGAAAATTGCATCTAGGTTTCCTAAGGGAGTAACCCAAGGGAAACACACTCACCATGCACATGCACGGAAACATGCACACATACATAAACATGCATACATGTATGGTAGTGGTAGAATTTACATTTGCACGCATTGTGGCCGCAAAGGCCATTTAGAAAAATTTTATTTTGCTAAACATAATGTAAACAATAAATATGTTTGGGTTCGTCCCGGTACTAATCTTAAAGGACCCAAAAGATATGGGTACCAAAAGACCCACCAATTTTAGATGATGCAGGTGGATCTTCTTCCTCCAAGACTTAGGGGGAAACGGTGCCCGGTGGTGGATGCAACTAAGCTCAAGGAACACATCGCATTTGCATCGCTATCTTGGAGGCACCTATTTTGGAGATTGCCCATGCTTGGTAACTTCTCCATTTAAAAGTTTTTTTTTGTTTGGTTATTTATATACACATGTATAGGATTGTTAGTTTACTTTTATGATACATTGATATATGCTTGTGTAAACTTACATCTCTATCATGTTTGTGTATATGCCATGTTTTTATCTTGTCTTTTATACCATGTCCATTGTATGTCCACATGCCATGCCTAGACTAGCTTATTTATATACACATTGTATTTTCAAAACTAGAAATAAAATTTTGTAAAAATTTCATATTCAAACAAATACCTTAAAGATGGCAATTGCGCACCTCAACTCATTCAAGAGGAATCAAGAGGATGAAGTTCAGAACCCGTCACCGGGTATTCGGCTTCAACATCTCTAAAACTTTATTTTTGTATGAAAATTAAATAAAATGTCTTGTGTGAATATTTTTGTTTGATAACCTAATGAAGATTTAAAAACATTGATTGTATTCCTACATGTTATATATTTTCTACTTTATTTGATAAAATTTTTCTTTTAAATTTTTTGTTGTTGTCAGTTTTATGGGCATAGCCGGTCGACCGACCCGGTCGACCGCTGTTGCTGTCTGTGGTCTCAGGTTCTCTGGGTCGACCGACCCGGTCGACCGCTGTAGCTCTCAGAGCTCTCGGGATTTCTGGGTCGACCGACCCGGTCGACCGCTCTGAGATGCAGAGCTCTCGGGTTTTCTGGGTCGACCGACCGGTCGACCGTTCATCGTATTCAGCCCTAAATCTGCTATTTATTTGACTTTCTCTCTCTCTCTCTCTCACACTCACAGCCGACGAACCCGACTTCTCCCCTCCTCAAAAATTTTCTCCAAATCTCAAATCCCTCAACCTTTTTCAAATTCCTTCCAAACCCACTTCAGATTCCATCTTTAGGTGCTGGATCTTCGTTTTTAGGACTTCCTCTCCGCAGAATTCAAAGAATTTCAGGTTTTCTCTGATTAGGGATTTGTTCTTCATCTTTCAGGTAAAAATTTGATTTTTCCTACTGTTCTTAATATCTAGCTTTAGGATCATCTTCTTTTTGTCAAAGATTTTAGGTTTCTAAGTTCTCTAGATCAAACCCTAACTTATTTGACCTAAAAATCATCTTTTTCCTCAAAAAATGTCTAAAAGAACTAGGTCTGAAAAGGGTAAATCTGTTGCTCAACCCTCTTCATATGTCCCCAAGCCCAAACGACCTTTCATTAATGAGGTTGCTGAAAATTGATTCATTAATCTTTCCAAGAGGAACATCAATTCGGGGAGATATGTCGTTATACAAGATTTTGAACGCTTGGACATTCCCCAAATCCTGC
Source organism: Agave tequilana (assembly GCA_038442645.1). Taxonomy (NCBI): domain Eukaryota; kingdom Viridiplantae; phylum Streptophyta; class Magnoliopsida; order Asparagales; family Asparagaceae; genus Agave; species Agave tequilana. Next base: position 188,509 of record JAVJIF010032442.1, on the reverse strand, counting down.
AGAACAACTCCTTAAATGATTTCTTGACCATCAAAGAACAAGTCTATACATCTCTCGTTCCCTATTTCTATACTAATTTCTCTTTTGATGGAAACCGTATATTTTCTAGAGTCCTAGGTAGGAACATTGACCTTAGCATTGGTCAGTTTGCTGACATTCTATGTCTCTCCCCTGCTGGAGCTGATGTCTACACCCATGACCTTCATGATTTTGAGTTTCCGGAGGGTGAGTCTGCGCTCACCGCATCCACTTTGATCCACGGGGATAACAACCCTGGTTTGGTGAGGAATGAAGTTGTGAGTAGATTCACCCTCACATCTCAGGTCCTTGCCAAAATCATTTTCTATAACATTGTCCCTAAATCTGGTGAGTACAGCCATGCTAGGGGTCCTGTTCCATTGATCATCTATTGCCTTCTGCGAGGCATTAAGATAAATGTTCCCCGTATCATAGCTTCTCATATGGCATCCGACCAGATTCGCATGTCGGGTAGGAGCTTGCCCTATGGCATGTTGATTACACATCTTCTTAAAGCTCTAAATTTTGATCTCTCTTCTGAGTCTCCTGATGATCCTCTAATAAACATTGACGGAGTTCTCTTGAAGAGGATGGAAGCCCAGTTGCGTCGACACGTTCCTGAGCAACCTCATGTTCCTCCTGCTGCTCCAGGATCATCTTCTGCCCCAGGGTCTTCTTCGGCCCCAGGGACATCATCTGCTTCTGCCCCTGTTTTACCTCCAGACCTTCAAGCTCTTATCTCCTCAGAGGTACGCTCTTAGTTCGAGGCACACCAGGCTTGGATTGAGCAGCGTGATGCAGCGCTTCGTGCAGAGATGGACGCACGTTTCCAGCGCGAGGCAGATTCTCGTGCGGTGATGGACTCGCGTATCCAAGGAATTCGTAATGATATGTCCTATTTTGCTGACTCCATGAGATTCATGGATACGCAATTTGAGGCACTCTTTACGAAATTCGACATGCTTGTTCCTGATCCCACTTCCATTGCTCGTCCACTTCCCTCCACTGGCCCTCCATTTCCCCCCAGAGCTCGTTCATCTGTTCCTCCACCTCGGACTAGAGTTGACGGCATTGATCCAGAGGAGGTGGCAGCTTCTTCTTCTTCTTCTTCTTCGGAGGAAGACGATGATGGTGACAAGAAGATGGATGCTGCAGAGACTTCGTCTGAGGACGAGGAAGATGAGGACGACGATGAGGACGACGATGCTGCTGCTGGTGCTGAGTGACCTGCCCCTTATTTGATGATGTCAAAAAGGGGAGAGTTATTTGTTGAGAGACATATTTTGTGTTTTGCCTTTGTTTGGACATGTATTTCTGTCATGTTTTGTGGACATGTATCTTTTCCTTATATGTATCGTTTCTTTATGTCATATATGAAATCATGTTTTCATCCTTATTTATGACATGAAAATTGTTGGCATGGACATGTGTATTATCATTTTATGTTTATCATTTATCATTTGCCATATTTATCCATGCCTGAGTATGATTTTTATTATATGCATGTGTTGAGGGGGAGCTTCATTTGAAGTCTCTACCCAAAATATTTGTGATAACTAAATATGTTTTGTCATCATCAAAAAGGGGGAGATTGTTGGCCCAAAGGCCATTAGCCCTATATCTTGATGGATATTTTGATGATAACAAACCATATCTAGTTATATATTTAACAAGTTTTGTTTAAAAGAATTTCAGGTTAAACAGGTTGATTTGACGGCTCCACAATCAAGACTCACAAGTTTGGATGCCGCCAAAAGATTTGCATTTCCAAGCCAAGCATAATAGGAAGCTTCGGAATCAAGATCTTAAAGAGAAGATCAAGTCAAGATCAAGACTATGAAGAAATTCCAAGATTTGTATTTTGATTTTTATTTTAGATATTTTGTCAAAACCTAGATGTTAGAAGTAGAGTTATGGGATTACCACTTACACACACACACTTTACTTTGGTTCATGACTTCAAAAAGAGTTTCAAATTCTATTTCCAATCTAGATTTAAAGTTAACATGTTTTGGGAAATAAGTTTTAGAAACTTTAAGTTTTGGAAAAATAATTTTTGGACAAAACAAGCTTTTATCAAAAGGGTATTTATCAAAATGTTTTAACATGATAGAGTTATGACATATGCTCATGCTCTATGTTTTACAAGGTCCAAAACATTCAAACCCAAGACCAAAATCCAAAACCCAGGTTTCAGGTTTCTGGAAGTTCTGATTTTTCAGAACTGACAGAAACCGGTCGACCGCCCGGGTCGACCGACGGACACGCTGTGCATGTGTGTACGTCGGCCGACCGCTCGGGTCGACCGGAGCACTTACAGTGCTCTATGTTTGTTCCGGTCGACCGGGACGGTCAACCGTAGTCCCCCAACGGTCAAAATATGACCGTTGGCGGTCGACCGGCCTGGTCGACCGGCTACTGTCAGAACTTATGACAGACTTCAACAGCTCTATTTTCTGACAGTTTTTCTTTTGGGATTTGATCCCAACGAATCTCTGGAGCTGTTTTTGACCCCTATAAATAGGAGGTCACTTCAACATGATAATTGATCTATCAAGAACATTTTTACAAGAGATTTTCAAAAGATTTACAAGTTTTCAAAAGGCTTTCATTTAGAAAAGATTTTCTCTCCAAAAGCCCTAAATTTCTAGACACCCATTTGAAGTCTTTACCTCTACTTCTCTCTAGCTATTGCACTACACAATCCCATAATTCTTCATCTACATATTGGTTCTAGGATTGTGCAAGTGAGCGAATTTTTGATCAAGTGTGATCATTTTCTTCTTGAGTGAAGTTGTAAGGCATCGGCTCAAGGCGAGCTAGTGTGCTCCGGGTGGTGTTGCGGCATCACGAGAGATAGGACAAGTGTGTCCTTGTATTGGTGATCCAGTGGGATCTTCAATAGTGGAAATCCTTCAAGTGTGAAGGCGGGGACGTAGAGCGTGGCTCGAACCTCGGAAACATATCTGCGTGTTTGCATTTGCTCAAATCTCTCTAAACTCTAAACTCTTTAATTCTTGCACTATTGATTGCTTCATTTATTGCAAGTCTTTTATTTGAGCTAATTGTGATAGTTGAATTTTAAATTCCGCATTTGTGCCATTTACATATAGCCATCACCTATTCACCCCCCCTCTAGGTGATTTCAATAGCTTGAGCTTCTAAACATTCATTGCAATATGAATTAGAACTAGCATCTTGTTGAGTGTCTGAGTGTACCTCAAGGGAGTCATTCCCTTGGACCATGAAGCAATGTTCTTCGGACTCATCCCTTCTAGATCTTCTCTTCCTTTCGATAATCTTTGGTAGCTCAGGAGAAGTCAAAATGCTCCAAACTGTATAAGCCGAATCATAGTGAGCAAACACATGTAAATAATCTTTATGAAGTGATGCTCTAAGCGCCTTTAGGGCTATTGCATTGGCTTTTATATGCTTTCTATCATGAGGGTTGGATTCTTTAGTAATGGCTTTGTAAACTTTACATCCTAGGGTTTTCAAATGACAACTCATCTTGGCCTTCCAAATATCAAGTCTAGAAATGTCAAACATAGGAGGGCTATCTATGAGTGCAAACTATATGTGTGCAAATGCAAATGAAGATTAGCAAACCAAGATCTCACTCCTAGGTTGTTAAACCAAGTATCAGGAGCGTAGGCTCTGATACCAATTGACATCACCTACAGGGGGGGTGAATAGGTGATAATGCTAATCTAAAAACTAAATGCGGAAATTAAAACTAATTTGCAACTACACTTAGTACAACCAACGAGTGTAGCCGAATTCCCCGTGAAGGGCTCTGGACTAACTCCTCTTGATTCCTCTGAATAAGAGTTGAGGTGCTATATGAAGCTCTCGTGGTTAAGTACAAGTGAGGCACACAAACACAAGCCAAGCATATAAATGTGATAAGCAATATGAAATAATGCAAGGCACAACACAAGCAAATATGATATGAATGATATGAATGATGCACAACACAAATAAAGAGAGAGAGAGAGAGTTTAGAGTCAATGGATCAAACGCAAACAACAAGATGTGTTTCGAGGTTCGAGCCCCTAGCTCTACGCCCCCGCCTTCACCGAGAAGGATTTCCAATCCACTAGGAGTACCGAACTCCTCTCTCAACCTTACAAATGCCACCGAGACAATACAAACTCAATCCACCTCACAAAGAGGGATAGGCCCTTAGCCAAACACCACAAATCACCTCTACCTAAGAGAGATACAAACCAACACCAACTCTACCTCACCAAGAGGGAGTAAACCACAACCTCAACCTCTACCAAAGAGGGAGCACCCCACAATCCAAATCAACCTCTACCAAAGAGGGATATCCAACAAAGAAGGGGTTTACAACTCTTGGAGGTTTCCACAACCTCAAACAAAACCTTTTTCCACAAAACAAAGATCCTAATAGAATAGGATAGAATGATAGGCTCAAGTGTGGAAAACAAAGTGTTTTGATCAAAGAAATTCTCTTGGGAAAACACCAAAATAGATATAGAAATTTTAGATCAAAACTAATTCCCAAAACCCTAATTTCTTTGAAATAAACAAAACACTTTTAAAACAAATAAGATTGATCTTTTATCACAAAAAAAACTCTTTTGAAAACTTGTTTTAAACACTAGAGAAACTCTGAAATTTTTGCTCTTAAAAACTTAACCAAAAACTTAAAGCAATGGGGGTATTTATAGCCCCAATACAAAACTAGCCGTTAGGCTGAATTCTCAGCCTGAGACGGCTGCGGTCAACCGCCTGGTCGACCGCCAACGGTTATAAATATGACCGTTGGAGGAACCCGGTCGACCGTCCGGTCGACCGCCCAAAAACAGAGAGCAAAGCTCTCTGGCTGGTCGACCGACCAGTCGACCGAGCCCTGTGCCTGGCCAACGTGCACAGGTCTGTGTACGTCGGTCGACCGTTCGGTCGACCGACTCTGGAATCCGGTCGACCGGACCGGTCGACCGCCAGAGTCTAGCAGGCAATAATTTGGGTCAGAAAAACTTGTTTAAAAATATTCTAATAAATCCCATTAATCTTCTAAAAATCCATAAAAATAGTTTTATCATTTTTCATTGATATATAAACATGTGATAAAAAATTCATCACAAATATCAAACATTTTGAATCATTTTTGTGTCTTACAAATTTTATCAAAAACCAAAAATTGTATTTTACCAAACTTGAATTTTTCAATAGGAAATCTGATTTTTTCTAAAACTCATAGAAATACAAAAACATGATACTTAAACACTTTTAGGCATGTTGCATATGGACATAAGTCCAATATACAAGAAACATATACATATCATAGTTTTTGTCTATAATTCCAAAATAATGTTTTGTTAAAACACAAAACCTAAACCACATGAATAGGTAAGTCAAAATAAGTTTATCTAGGAAGATAAGCATGCATGTATATAGAATGAATCTACTATACATAAACCATGTAAACTTGTATTGATCTAACTATTCATGAAAACCAAGATCGGTTAAACCAAAAAGCGAAAACCGAATCCAAAACATGAAACGTGTGTGTGTTGTGAACTTGAGCATATCACAATATCTAGTCTTTACATATGGATTTAAAACACAAACTAAACTAAGATACCTAAGTCTTCTTGACGATCTCCATCTTCAAGTTGACTCGATCTAAACCTCTAAGACTCTGAGCTTGACTCCAACGAATGCTATATATGATCTTGATGCTCGGGCTCTGGAAACAACATGTGAAAGCTTCCGGATCACGGAGTTGAAGCAATCACCAACTAATATCTTAGTTAATGGTCTGAAACTAAACATCACAAGATAATTAGTAAACATAACTACATGAGTTAATCATCATCAAAACTAGAGTGGAAGGCCTCTGGGCCAACATGATCCACTACACATACATGATGAAATATCTATGTTTTTGACATTAAGCGCTAAACATGGTTTTGGTTAAAGACATATATACTTTGAATTCCAAAAATCAACCCGGTATTTTTCAAAATGAAAACTCTTTTATATTTTTCCAAAATAGAAATTCTTTTATGAAAACTCATCTAAATCAAGAGTGTGTGTGTATATGATATACTTGAGCAATCCACCAACTATTCTATCCTTTACATTTTAATCTAAATAAAATCTTATAAAAACAAACCTAGACACAAGCCTTGATCTTGAAGTCTTCACTTGAAGTCTTCTCATCTTTTTGACTTGGTCCAAACTTGATCCATAGTGCTAGACTCCTCTTGAGTACTTGATGTGGTCTTGATACACAAGCTCTTGAATCAAACCGTGCTAGCTCCAAAACTTGACTTTAAATCCTTTGTTGAACCTACACACCTACTAAGATCTTGATCACAAATCTGAAACTAATTAAACACAAGATCATTAGTACTATAACTACATGACTTGATCATCATCAAAACTAGAGTGATAGGCCTTTGGGCCAACAATCTCCCCCTTTTTGATGATGACAAAACTCATGGAGTTATATATGCAAGGATTAAAGTAAAGCTTCAAGGAAGCTCCCCCTTAACTCAAGCATAACAATAAATAAATAAATATACAATGAAAGCTCATAAACATGTATGCAAATATAAGGAGATAAACATGCATAAACAAGCATGAAACACATCAAATCCTTTTCTCCTTTTTGCAAAACAAAATAATATGCATAAACAGGAAATCTTTTCCAAAACATGCATATATACTGAAATACTTCTCCCCCTTTTTGTCAATCATCAACAAAGGGGTTAAAATAAATACAAAAACAATGTTCTCCCCCACAAAGGGTGAACTCAAATCAATCAATAAAGAGATATATACATTCATGAAGAGGAAGATGCTAAGTTAACTTCCCTACATATATGCATTACATGAAGAAGGGATGACAAGCCTAACTCACATAACACATAATATGCAATGCATAAGAGGAGATGTGAAGCTCCGCCTATACACGTGTACCGCATAAGGAAAAGTTGTCAAGCTCCTCAATATAAGATACACTCAACATGAATCTATATGTAGAAGAGATGTTAAGCTCCCCTTGCATATAGGAAATACAAATCAAAATATTTTTAATTTTCTCAATAAAATAAATTTTGAGATATCTTAGTAAATCAAATTTTAAGATATCAATTTGTAAATAAACATTACAAATTTTGTATTTTTAATTGTAAATGAAATTCTGATACAAATTGTGATCTTGATACCAATGAAAAAAAGTATTTTATATCTTGATACTATTATAAATTTTCATGGATACTAATTGAAATAAATAGATCAATAGATACCAATTGAAACATATTGTACATTTTGATATCAATAAAAATACTAATTGAAAAAAAAATATCAATTGAAGATAATGCATAAGCTTATATAAAAATATCAATTGAGGATTCGATTGAAAATTAAGATTTAAATGAAGCTTAGCATAAACATACTTTGTGTTTTAAAACATGTAAATATCTTGAAAATCAATTATAAATATATATGATTTGTTAGTACTTGATTTTCAAAACATATATATGTATAGAAAAGACAATATCAACAGAAATTGATATTATGGAAATTATGAAGCATACATATATAGAAAACAAAATATGAGTATATACAAAAAGAATATCAATTGAGATACCAATTGAAAATAACAAGTAAATCAATGTATATAACTCATAACTACCACCCTTTATATGCTCAAGATAAAAGATTTTCCAATAAGGCTTACAAGGCATACTCGCCCTTCCGTCCACCCATAAGGGGATAGGTAGGGGTTTTCAAAAATGGGGTTTGAGAATATTTTTATAGTGAAAATCACTACCAATTGAAGAATACATAACTAGTTAAAATAATTTTTGAAAAACTAGTTAAAAATCCTTCAAAACATGATGCCAAATTATGTATATCATGAAGCATACTAAATACATAAAGTTGACACTCAAAATCGATAAGGCTCAAAAATAATCATGAAACAAAGTCATGAATAAATAAAGTGTGAGTGCATAAGAATCATGTAATTAGTATTTTTCATGAAAGTAATCAATAAAGCTCAAAACAAACATGAATCTCATTTAATCAAACAAAAATCATGAAAATTCATTTTTCAATTAAAGATGAAAATCATAAAAATTCATTTTTCATCTTAAAAACAAACTTCTAGGTATATGTATGTTTTTTATTCAAAACTAACAATAAGCATATATATCCTAAATATAAAAAGAGTGCATAATATAAATTGCATGAAGGCAAATGACTCAGGGGTATACAGTATATTTATAAGTTTTGACTAAAAATATCATATACATGAAGTAAAACATGAAAATAGGTATAACAAGTGTAAATGAGGAAATCATCGAAACTAGGCTATACATGTGCATATAGTGAGTACAAATGAACAATGAAGTGCAAATATATATGAATCAATTTGTTGCTCACTACTTGTACATGTATAAATCCAAGTTTTAATAAAAACTACATTTAAACATGTATTTACCACATGAAGCACAATCATAAACATGCTAAAAATCATCAATTATAAAAGCATGTAATCTAAATTAGGAGTTTAGAGATAGTTACCAAAATAAAGAACTACGCTCTAATTCTCCAAAATATGGTGGTTGTCCCACCAAACCTCCTTGATAGCGATGCATCAAATGTGTGTTCATCAAGTCCATGTATCCACCACCAAGGCACCATCCCTCTCACGTTTCATGAGAGCCCACACCTACATCAAAAACACAAGGTGGGGATTTTGGTACCCATTTTCTTTTGGGTCCTCGGGGGTTAGCATCTAATGGAACCCAAACATTTTTCTTAGCAAAATTAATATGATGCATCTTATCAAAACAAAACTTTGCTAAATGGCCTTTGCGGCCACAATGTGTACAAGTGTACACTCTACTATGCACATGTGTATGAGGGTGATCGTGGCGTGCAAAGTGTGCATATGCATGATGAGGGTGATGTGCATGAATGTGTAGAGTTTGTTTCTTTAAAAACAAGGATTCCAACTTCTTATGATTAAATGCACATGTGCTCAAAGTTGAGCTCAAACAATCAATTTTATTTTTAAAAAATTTAACTTCATTTTTATCAATGGTTGAGGCATGAAGAGCATGATCAATAGTCTTTTTCTTTTTAGAAACATTTACTTTTCTTTTTCAACTATTTTTCTTTTCAAAGAAGTATTTTCTTTTAAAGCAACTTCCTTTTGATTTTCCACCAAAATTATTTTATTTTTCAAAAAAGTATTTCCTTCACAAAGATCATTTAATTTAAAAAGTAAGGAAATATTTTCATTTTTCAAAATTTCATTTTCTTTTCCAATGCATGCAACTTTTTGTTTAAAGGAATCATTTTCTTCTAACATGCAATCAAATTTATTTTTCATTTTCTTGTTATTCTTCTTAAGCATGTCATATTTTTCAAGAAGTTGTTGACAAAATGATGCTAGTTCATTATATGACATATCAACATCTTCTTCTATCTCAGATTCGGTAGTTATCTCAAGGGGGTTATCCCCTTGGACCATGTAGCACACGTTGGAGGTGTCACTTTCAACATCCAAATCGCTCCCCGCATAATATTGTTCTTTTTCGCCGAGGGAGATCAAGGTGTTCCACACTACAAAAGCCGAATCAATATTAGATACCCTAGATAAATATTCATCATTTAGGGTACACTTTAAAGCATGTAGGGCTTTTGCATTAGCCTCAATAATTTTTCCATTTAAACAATAAGAGTCTTTAATAGTGGCAAAATAAACATTAATACCTAGGGCTTTGAGGTATAAGGACATCTTAACCTTCCAAGTTTGGATATTAAGAATGTCAAAAGTGGGAGGTGACATGAAATCCATGGTGTGTATACAATATTGTGATTAGCTATAAATGAGGATCTTTAACTCTAGGTTGTAAGACCCAAATCAAGAGCACTTGCCTCTGATACCAATTGTAAAACACCTAGAGGGGGGTGAACAGGTGATGAGCTAATCTAATGGTCAATAATGCGGAATTAAAACTTATTAAACTAAACACCACGTATAACACAAGAGTGTAGCCGGATTTCCCGTGAAGAGCTCTGAACTAACTCATCAAGATTCCTCTAAATAAGAGTTGAGGTGCCGTGTTGGCTCTCTTGGTTGAATACAAGTGTTAGCAAACAATCCCCAAGCATATAACAATATGAGCAAAAATATATATCAAGCATATAAAGATGAAAGCAATATAAGCATGCAAGATATAAATAAAATAAGAGATAGAGAGTGAGCAATCGCAAACACGGGAATTTGTTTCGAGGTTCGAGCACACTTTCTCTACGTCCCCGCCTTTAATACTATGAAAGATTTCCACTAAAAACCGATCCCACTGGATCACTCGGTGCTGCAACACCTACAAGGTGAGTTCACACTTGAACTCCTTGGACTCTCTAGTCCCGTACACACCGCAAGCCCACAAGCTCGCCGAGGCCGCACCTCAAACACCGAGTTCACACTAGAACCTGAAACACCGCGAACCCGCAAGTCCGCCTCCTCAAAGTACAAAGATGAATTTTGGTGATCACAACACTTTGATCACCTAAAATCCTCTCACAACAAAGATCCCTATAGGTAGATATAGCAATGGATAGCTCAAGTGTTGTGTGAGAAAATTAGGATTGAAATGGTGGAGGAAAACACAAGAAAATCTCTTTTCAAAACACTCTTGAAAATCTCTCCTTTTGATATGGCAATTTTAGCTCTTAAATAAGTGGAGATAAACACCTAATAGATTTGGAAAAACTGGCTCAAAATCCATTAAAAAATCTTATAGAAAATAGCCCCCAAAAGTCCCAATTTATAGGGCTAGAAAAACTAGCCGTTGGGAGCCAGGTTGGCCTGTCGGTCGACCGGCCAACGGTCAGATTTCTGACCGTTGTACCAGCGATTGACCGGCCGGTCGAGCGTGGCCTGGATTTAGAGAACAGACTCTCTGCACGGTCGACCGCCCGGTCGACCGGGGCCTTTCCAGAGAGCAGAAGCTCTCTGCGGTCGACCGGCCCTCCAGCCAAAACTGGCGTGCACGTCTGTGCACGTCGGTCGACTGACTTCAAGCTCGGTCGACCAGTCCAGTCGACCGGCAGAAGCCAGGTCAGGGATTTTTGGGTAAAGAAAACTTGGCATTTTGGCTTTGATAAAATCCCATAAAATCATGAAAAATCTACAAAAATAGTTCCAATATTATACTTTGATAATCAAACATGTTTGAGCAAAATCAAGACATGTTACAAACATTTGAACTATTTTTGTAACTTGAAAATTTTGGCTAAAAACAAAAACTGTATTTTTCCAAAATTAGTTTTTCCAAAACTTATTTTTTCAAAACTTCTCCAAATACAAAAATAAGATATTTTAAACTCTTTGAAAGCATAGGGTGTATGGATTGATCCACTACACATACATGATGAAATATCTATGTTTTTGACATTAAGCACTAATCATGGTTTTGGTGAAAGACATATATACTTTGAATTCTAAAAATCAAACCGGTATTTTTTCAAAATGAAAACTCTTTTATATTTTTTCAAAATAGAAATTCTTTTATAAAACTCATCTAAATCAAGAGTGTGTGTGTATATGATATACTTGAGCAATCCACCAACTATTCTATCCTTTACATTTTAATCTAAACAAAATCTTATAAAAACAAACCTAGACACAAGCCTTGATCTTGAAGTCTTCACTTGAAGTCTTCTCATCTTCTTGACTTGGTCCAAACTTGATCCATAGAGCTAGACTCCTCTTGAGTACTTGATGTGGTCTTGATGCACAAGCTCTTAAATCAAACCGTACTACCTTCAAAACTTGACTTTAAATCCTTTGTTGAAGCTACACACCTACTAAGATCTTGATCACAAATCTGAAACTAATTAAACACAAGATCATTATTACTATAACTACATGAGTTGATCATCATCAAAACTAGAGTGATAGGCCTTTGGGCCAACAGTTTCATTTTCATAGCTTGTCACCAGTCATAAAGTGCAAGAGGATTCGAATTAACAGAGCATATTTTATCATTTTCTCTGTATTCTCTCGTTGTAGACCCCTTGAGCTCTTTTAAGACAAAGAGGAGTTGTGGCTAGGGAAGGAAGGCCAATCAACGTGCATCATCATAGGTCAATCAAGAGTGCTTGTATCTAAAGCAGGAAGGCCGTGAGCCCTTGGGTTGAATTTTTCACCATTTTAGACACTTTTGCCCTTACAGCGTCAAAGATGCCGTGATGATGAGAGAGAGAGAGAGAGAGAGAGAGGAAGGGGGTTAAATGAATTCTTTTGCTTCATATACCACACGCTAATGTGACATATCAGTTAGTACTTTGGATTCTTATATTGATGACTTGAGTTTGATTCCTATCGGCGACACTAAGTGATTTTCATTTTTTTGAGGCGTGGTTTGAGAGAGAGTTAGTGCTTCGGATTCTTATGTTGGAGACCTGGGTTTGATTCCCAGCGGCAACACTGAATTATTTTCATTATGTTTTTGAGTGCAAGGCTGGGATTAGTGGGCCTGGGCTTGGTTGGGCTTGGGCCTTAGCATGAAAGAAATTAAAAGGAAAAATAAAGATGCGGGCTGAGTTATGGGCTTAAAGAAAGAATTAGAGGGAAAGGAAAAGAAGACCTGGGTTTGGGCCTCAGGCTAGATTAGAAATGAGAAGGGAAAATAGAAAGAAAGGGAAGAAAGATTTGGTGAGCTGGGGTTGAGTTTTATTTAATTTTATTTTTTTATTATTATTGATTATAACTGATTATATAAATTATTATTATTATTTTAGTACTTGCATTAGATACTGTTTGATATTTTATTATTGTAATTTATTTAATATTACCTTATGTATTACTGAACAAGGATATTACACGTAAATTCAGTGAAATATGAGATAATATTATAAAAGATTAATAAAATAAATAGCTGAGTGAACCAAACTTTCTCGGTTGATGAACAAAAGTACACATATTCCGGTTGCTTTGGTTTTTATTGCATCATAAACCTCCGATTTATTTATGTCCAATTCATGTTCATGTTTACTATATGATGCACAAAACATGTTTAGTATTGTTATTTATATACTATTTCTTAGATTCTTTACATGATTTTACTCACTGAGTTATCAAGCTCGAGATTGTTTTATTATTTTTCTTATTTTTATTTTTTGTTTTTTGAAAAAATTGTGTGCAGGGTATGGACATTGGTAACATTGTTGGGCTCATGATTGATTTGTTGTATTTTATTTTATTTTATTTTATTTTATTGGGCTCTAGGTTGATTCTAATAAATTATTATTAATATTTTATATAATTTATAACTATTAATCATTTTTGTTATATGACATTAGGATTATTATTTAATATAGACTTATGGTATTATGAAATAAGAATTTTATATCCTACCCATCTAAAAAGAAAATTTCGTCCTTAGATTTTAAATTTTGAAAAAAAGTATCTAATATGAAGGGAATAGATGAGGATAACGATCACGAATGTCTTCCTCTCGCTCCCACATCGCTTCTCCTGGAGAACGCCTATCCCAATATAATATGAAGTCACCCACTAATGAGTTTCAACCAGCATTTCTTTTTCAAAATTTCCAAAATTGCCTCCTTCTTCATGCGGTTATTTGTGTAACACCCTGTTCCTGGAATACGTACTTAGATACGTATTTTGATTTTTTTTATCATACTTTTTTGATTTAGTTTTGTATTTATTTTTATTTTATGATTATTTGTGCTATTGTTTTGTATTGGATTCGGATTCGTGGATTCGGAGTCAGCCCTAATCTGAATCAGGGACCTGATCTTAGTGTATGGCTCAATTTGGTATTTCTGATAGTTAGATTTGAGTGGCTTCAGTTTCAAACATTATTTTTTAATATTTTAAATTTTCATGATTTTCTGAAAATTTTCAGAATTATTCTGTAAAATCTTCAAAACCGGCGTCGATTGGTGTCGCCGATCGATTCCCAGATTTTTAGTTTTCAAATGGAGTTAAATTTCTAAAAATAGCTTTCGCATTACTTCTTAGAATTCATTTTCTATCTAAATGTATTTTTGGGGATTTTTTTTGAATTTATCAAAATTTGATCAGTTTTGATGTTGACCGGTATTATCGGAAGATTCCAGAATTTTTAATTTAAAAATCAGATTGAATTTCTTAAATCTGATTCCATCAGGAATCTTAAAATAATATTTTATATTGTTAATAATTTTTGGGTACATTTCTAAAACAGTCGATTTTTACCTAATTTAAATAATAATATTATTTCCCAATTATTTTATTTTCTTACTTTTTCCATCTCTCCTCCTTTACTTAATTCTCCTATTTCATTCTACTTATTTATTATTTAATAATATATATTTTTTTACCTTTTTTATCACTTTCCTTTTTTCTTCTTTCCTTTCTTTTCTTTTCCATCTTTTTCTTCTTTCTTTTCTTTTCTTTTCTTTTTTTCTTTTCTTTTCTCTTTTCTCTTTCCTCCTTTCTTCCCCCTACCTGCTCCCTGGCACCCCCATCCCCTGCCGATTACAGCAATGGTAGCAGCCCCTTCTCCCCCCTCCATGCCACCGTACTCTCACCCGCTCCTTCTCTCCCACTTTCCTTTCCTTTTATTCTTTCTTTCTCTCATTTTTCTCTCTCCATTTCTCCCTCTCCATTTCTGTAACACTCCAAATTATTAAAATCCTGATATAATATTATAATCAGTGATTAAAGAGATTATATAGAATTGTCGGAAGTTATGATTGAGTTAATTCTTGTGTAAAATTTATTTTTTTTGTTTTAAATTTGTAGGAAAAATTTAAGTGAATAAAATACGGATAATTGTAAAAACATGTGTACGTACATATATACGGGTAACTGGATTTATCCCACATGAATATTTATATACCAAATTACCTTGTTATGAAAATGTATATGGATGTATATATGTGTGGATTACCTTGTTATGAAAACGTATATGGATGTATATATGTGCGTACATATTATAGTATAATATTTTAGTGATTAAATTATTTTTTTGATTAATCATCACTATTAAATTATAATAATCATTTTATTTACCACTCATGCATGGGGGAAGTGAGATGTATGGTGGAGATGCAACTTGAAATTTGTGTTGGATATGTGGCATGATGAGAAGAGAGAAAAGGGATTTCTTTAGAATTTTTAAATCAAAATTTTAATACATGTATATATTTATGTATATATTTGTAAAAGGGGAGAACTGTAACGCCCCGATCTGGCAGGTACGGAGACGTCACTGCGATGTATATACGCAAGTAAAAAATACCCTTACGTATATATGCTAAGTATTAGTACAGGCAAGAATCAGAGTGCGGATGTACAGTGGTCATATACATTCCAACAGAAAAGTACAAGTGCATAGTTATCACAGAGAGTGATACAATATTACAGGAATAATCACCAGAAAATACAAAGTACAATACATGAAGAGATATACAAAACAAAGAGGTGCTCACGAGCAGCAAGAGGGGTCTCTAGAACCAAACAGGAGAGGAACTGGGAGGAAGAGCTGCAGCGACAATCCAAGCTTCTGCTGCACTCCGATCGTCACGGCAGGTTCCACTGCGCACTCTGATCTGCTCCAGTAAGGCCACCAAGGTCCGGTCTCTAGGATCTGGACATGAGAATTTAGGATTGTCAGACGCAACCCTGCAAGTACATATAATAAAGTCAAATGGCGTTCATAACAGGTACACGTGTACATGATCAAGTGATGTGGTCTAAGTATACAAGTACAAGTAATAACAAATAACATAAGGGAAATAAAGGAACGACAGTAAATCATGTATATCGATGAAACTGAAACTGAAAACATGCATATAAGGCAGTATGAAGAGCATAGGTACATATAAACATGCGGTAAATAAGTTAAACATGCGATAAATATAAGTATGGACAAAACTAATTGTACAAGGTCAGATTATGGATTCACAGGACATATACGTCAAGGGGATAATCTAAAGAAAGAAAACCTTATCTATATATCATATATCTCATGTCGCCATCGTCTAAGTTTATACATCTTGAGCTGCCCTAAGAATAATAAAACTAAAGTGTATCTGGAGTAATCATCATGTGTCATAAAGTAAGATGTCAACTCAGGGTATAACACTATAACTGGAATATAAAAGTGTTACATTTTAATTATCCAATAATAATAATCAGTACTGTTTGATATTTCAATTGCCTCCCTACCAGCGCCTCACATCACCAATAGTCCATACTAGAGTTCAAACTCTGTAGAACTTACCCGGGTCTGATATGTGAGTACCAGGACCCGAACAAAGGAGAGACCAAATATAACACGTTCCTAATATTATTACTATTTGGGTGTTACATTCTCATGTTATTCCTATCCCTTTCCCACCGGCGTCCCACAACACCGATAGTTCACACTGGAGCCCGCACTTCCAGTAGAACTCATCCGAACTCCGATATGCAGGTACCATTATTCGAATAGGGGAGAGACCAGATAACACGTGCTCCAGGAGTTATCATTGTACAGGTATATGTGTGTGTGTTAATAGGCACTGAGAATGCTTATCACGCTAAAACCAACCGGCACAGGCAGGAGGGAGGAAGTAGCCCTACAGATTCAAGAGGTGGCCCCCACAGATTCAAGAGGTGGCCGCCACCACGTGTGTGGTGTGACACTTTACTCCATGTGGTACTTTGCTCTGATGGTTGATACAGGAGGTAGCCCCACAGATTCAAGAGGTAGCCCCCACCACGTGTGTGATGTGGCGCTTTGCTCTGTGTGGCACTTTGTTCCGTGTGGGAAATGAATTTTAGAGGTGGCCCCCACAGATTCAAGAGGTGGCCCCACCACATGTATGGTGTGACACTTTACTCCGTGTGGTACTTAGTTCCATTCAGGATCCGCCGGATGATAGCATGATTGTGGGATACATCCTCGTCATCCCAATACCAGGCATGCTCTGCCGGACGCCGGTCTGACTGTGCTATTAACAAGAGTAACAGTGCAGGGGACACGAGTACATGGAATATAGGAGTTTAGGAGTTCGGGAGTACAGGAGTACCAGATGTCTGGTAATAATATAATAATCATGTCAAGTCCCCGAAAAGTGGTAATCATGAATATATCATGTAATACAGGTGCCAGGTATAGCAGTAACCAGTCAGGTGTCACAATATCAGGTCAAGTATAACATGTCAAGTACCGGTGTTATATATCATGTGTCAAGTATAGCATGGCAAGTACCGGTGTCTGATATCAAGTGTCAAGTATAGCATGGCAAGTACCGGTGTCGGATATCATGTATCAAATATAGCATGGCAAGTACCGGTGTCAGGTATCATATGTCAAATATAGCATGGCAAGTACCGGTGTCAGGAATCATGGGTCAAATATTGCATGGCAAGTACCGGTGTCAGATATCAAGTGTTAAGTATAGCATGACAAGTACCGGTGTCAGATATCATGTAATAAGTATAGCATGACAAGTACCGGTATCAGATATCATGTAATAAGTATAGCATGGCAAGTACTGATGTCAGATATCATGTGTCAAGTATAGCAGGCCAAGTATGGGTCAGGTAACTAATATGTCGGTGAGAGTCACGACATCAAATATCAGGTATCAACCGGTCACATCACATGATACAGGAGAACGATATATACATCTCAAACTCTTCACTACCATTTTTATAATAATAAATTTATCTTTTAATTAGCTATGCGAAGACGAGTAAAGCGGGAGTAGATCTAAGCATACCCGGTATAATACCGGTTCGACAAAGTATAATAAAGGCCTGCAGCTATTTATAAAACATGATAATTTTAGAAATCAATTATATAACATATACCAACTTGCATAAAAAGACATCATATATTAAAAACAAGATAATAATTATTAGATATGAAATGATGGTAATAAACAAAGAAATGTACTCGCCTATCACCGGAATGAAAATACCGAGAAAAGTCCGAGAAATCTGCTAATCCGTGCGAGCAAGCCCCTAGCCCATATATATATTAAAATATATAAATATAAATATATATATAAATAATATAAATATATTAGAGAGGGAATGAGAGAGGGGAGAGAGAGAGAGAGGAGAGAGAGTATAGGGTTATTTTTAGAAAGGAATTAGGAATTAAAAGGGGAGGGGTATGAATGTAAATATGGGGAAGTAATTTGAGAATAAGGGGATGGGTATTTTAGGGAATGTGAGAAAAGTGGGTTTATTTTATGGAAAAGAAAGAGAAAAGAAAAGAAAGAAATAAATGAAGAAAGAAGAAGAAGGAAAGAAATGAAAAAAAGAGAAGGAGGGGGTGGGCTGCCGGCGACCGGCCCACCGCCGGCGGCCTGGCGGCGGCGCCGGGGGCGCGCGCGCTGCCCTAGGGGAGGGGAGGAGGGAGATGGAGTTGGTTTGGTTGTTTGGAGGTTGTGGAGTTGTTGGTGGTTGTGTAGTTGGTGGTGGTGGTTATGGAGGTTGTGGTGGTTGTTGGAGGGGGTGAGAAGTTAGAGGAGGAGGAGGTAATGATGGAGGGGGCTGGAAGTGGAGGAGGAGGTGATTTGGTGGGGAATTTTGGGGAAGAAGATGAAGTGATGGTGGTGGGTTTGGATGAAATTAAGGAGGAGTGGTGTTTTGGGGTTGTTGAAAGTGGAGAAGGAAGGCGGGAGGTGGGGGGTGGCGCGCGCTGACCTAGGGGCGGTAGCGGCGACAGCTCAGGTGGTGGAGGTGGCCAGTTGGTGAAGGTGGAAATGGGTTTGGTTTTTTGTTGAAGTGGTTGGGGTTGAAATGGAGATGGAAAGAAGAAGAAAGAGGAAAGAAGGGTTTTTATTGGAGGAGGAGGAGGAATAGTGATGATGAATTGGGGGGGAGAGAGGCTACAACAGCAGCAGCCCTGCAGGCGGCGGATGCGGCTGTGGCAGGCGACGGGAGCAGAGCTTGGGGAAAGTCAAAGGGGGAGAAAAGAGAAGAAAGAAAAGGAAAGAAAATTAAAGAAAAGGGAAAATTTAAGGAAAAAGAAAAGAAAATAGTATAAAAATTTTATTATTAATTAATTAATTTATTAAAATATCTGGGAGTATAAAGTAGGAGAGTAGAGGAGGAAAAAGTAAGAAAAGAAATTGTCGGTAAATAATATTATTATTTAAATAGGGCGAAAATTCGACTGTTTCAGAAATGTTCCAAAAAATTCTCAAAAATAGCAAATATTATTTTAAGATTCCCGGTGAAATAGGATTCGAGAAATTCAATGTAATTTTTAAATTAAAAATTTTGAAATCTTCCAGCAATACCAGCCGACACCAGAATCGGTTAAATTTTGATAACTTTAGAAAATCCCAAAAAAATAAATTTAGATAGAAATTAAAATTTTAAGAAGTAACGTGAAAGCCGTTTTTGAAAATTCAATCCCGTTTGAAAACTAAAAAAATCTGGGGATCAGTCAGCGATGCCGACTAACACTGGTTTTGGAGATTTTACAGAAAATATCTGAAAAATTCTAAAAAATCATGAAAAATTTAAATTATTGAAAAATAGTGTTTGAAAATGAAATCGGACTACCCGAAAGGTCTAATCGGGCAGCATACCGGTATCAGGTTCCCTGTCTGGGTCAGGGCTGACTCTAAGACTGAGAATTCAGATCCGATACCAAATAATATAAGCAATTACAATCTAAAAACAAATACTGGAAGAAAATTGAAAAAAACGGTCAAGAAATTCTGGATACGTATCTGGATACGTATCCCGGGAACGAGGTGTTATAAGAACCGTCAACCCATCTCTCTTCTTCATGACTTAAGGAACCAACTCCCTCACTCTCTTCCTAAAACTCCCCAACCTGAGATCCAACCCCAAATTGAAACTCAAATTTCTTGAGAAATTAAGATCAAAACCCCCAACAACTCCCAATCTCTTTTAATTTCTCTCTCCCCCACTCTTTCTCTCTCTCTCTCTCTCTCTCTCTCCCCCCCCTTCTCCCTCTCCCTGTCTTTTCCACAGATCGGGGCAGCCAGAAATGGCGGCCGACGAAGGGGGCCAGCCAGGGGCGGCGGCTAGCCATGGGCACGACGGCTGGCCATGGGCTACAGCCGGCCGGCCGGCGGAGCAAGGGAAGGTGAGGGAGTTCCCAAAAGTTTTTTTCGTTTCTTTTCTGGTAAATTATTGATGGTATGTCCTTAGATCTCTTAGTATATTGATTGATTTCAGATGAAAATTGTGTAAATTGTAGTGGTTGTGATATTAGATTATGAGAAACATGAGAGAGGAAGTGAGAGAGCCTCTTTGTCAATTTTGATTTTTTTATATATTTCCTTACAAAAAAATCTTGATAACCTAACTAATTTTATTCTGAACAGAGTAATTAAATAAGAGAATTATTAGTTGTGATTAAAATTTGGTGAAGAAATTAAAAAAAATTGAGAATAACCCAAAATTTACTGACACTAGAAATGATGTGCAAATCTGTCCAGTTTTTATAATCTGTAAATTTAGAGATAGTTCGTCTAGGTATTATGAGTAATAGATATCATATTATATGTCATTAGAAAGATAATCAAGTTATCTTTCTAACGATTCTTATCATATCCCGATTGAATGTCTGTGTTGAAAGTTATCGCCAAAATACGGCTAGTTGGTCAAGACTACTATGTTGCAGAATTTTTACCCGATTAAGGAGTTTCCGGTTATTGAGAATATTTTCTCGAATTAAACCTGTCATATAATATATCACTGAAAAGATAATTAAGTCTAGTTTCTAATAAAATTTCTCATGTTTTATTTAAATTTCTGAAATAAAATTTATAATAAAAACATTAGTGATTGTCCGAAAGATAGATCAGTAGAAATATTATTTTAAACAAGACGTTTCTGTCTTCTTTTTAGGAAGTTCTCATAAAGAAAACTCCTTGTGACTTGTGATTATGTAGGATTCAATGATGAATTTAAATTTCAAATTTTATTCCTTGGTTGAGAAATAGAAGTATTTCGAGAACATGTGTGCTTTTTTAAATAATTTACATGATTCTTTCTTTGTGCTGCTAATTCAATACTCTTAAGTTTAGTTCTCAATCGGGTTCATTTTTATTCTAAATTAGTTCTCCCACTAAGTTATTGAAAGTGCTTCCCTCTCCTCATATCAGTCTTTGGTTCTTCCCACTTAAATGTTAAATTGAAGTCGGCGTTTTTTTTCATGTTGATTTCTTTCATTTCAAGAAATATTGATTGAAGAGATAAAATCTTTTGATGTAGAAAAATTCTCTTATTATACTTACCTTCTAAATTAAATTACATGATACCCAAATGACTAAGCACCTACTGATACTTGTAGGAAGGAAAAAAAATAGATAAAGCAAATAAGTTATACATGACAATAGACTTTCATTCATTCTGCCATTTGACAAATAAGAGTATAAAAGTCTTACTTGCCTTGTTGATCCATAAATTAATCATATGGTTCCGTTATAACCACTAGTGATGTTTTTTATACATAATTAGGATATATGATGTACCAATGAAAAACTCATCCCCTCTTTATAGGAAATGGAAAAAAGCTTTGTAGCTTACTTAGCCTTGAAATCAATTTTCCCACATCATAATCATTAAAGATCATCTATTATCCTTTATTGTCTTGAAACTTCATGAATCTTCCAAGTCTTGAGGGTATATATATATATATATATATATATATATATATATATATATATATATATATATATATATATATATATATATATATATATATATATATATATATATATATATCATGTAAGATAGTTGCACATGTTGCTCTTATTTAATTTGTGAAATTGGATATTCAAAATATGATCCAACCAAGCCAGATAGTTGAGATATATATTTAAGGTACTCCTTCCGATCTTTTATTCTAAATTCCCAGTAGCAGTAAAATAAAATTATGGCTGTATTAAAGTAAAATTAGTATAACACTTCTCTTTAAGCCTTTGACCGTACTCATATTAAATAATAAGCAGTTTGGCACTCCCTAATTCGGGTTGTGGTAAAGGTCCGGTATCTAGTTACATTTCAAGAATTAGTGCATGTATCTATCTACCAACATTTCTGGTATAATATATCATGTTTATAAATAAAAATGATTCCCTTTCTTTAGTCTAGGACTCCTTATTTCAAACCTTATCATTTTTTCTTTTTGTGGGCTCCTCCGTGATAAGGAGAAATTGGAAAAGTTGACCTCTTGGTGGCATGAACTTAAATTGATTATATGTATAGGTAACAAACCTATGATGGATACTGTAAAGTGAGTCCTATGAACTATTCCTAACATGTCAGGTACCAAATTCTTGTATGACACTTGAACGATATATATAAAACTACGGTGGATTTAGATAGGACTAAACTAGAGAAGACAACTAATTAGTATAACAACTGTGTAGTTAAATTAGTATTTCAAATATAATATAGTTAGCGAAGTATGATGATGATTCTATAAGAATGATAATCATAGATTAATGAGTCAGTTAATAATCATAAATTATCTAGTAAGATTGATAGTTGAATAGCGTATCAATGAGTAGCGTGACACTAATCTGAAGAATATATATATATATATATATATATATATATATATATATATATATATATATATATATATATATATATATATATATATATATATATATATATATATATATATATATATATATATATATATATATATATATATATATATGTGAGGCACAAGAATTGGGTTAAGTAGTTGGTTACATCATTAAGAAGTATGGACGTGGGTGTGTGTATAGTACTTATACATATACTTTTATTTTTTATCGTATAACCATATATATAGTTGATAACTTGTTAATGATTGCTTATTGATTGTTATGCTGAATGACTAGTGTACTATTATTATTTTCAAGGCATGCTATGACTCTAATCATGGATAAGTAGTGTAGTCAATTCCATGCACCAAATATCCAATATGTGAATGAAGAATCATAATTAGTTAAAATAACAAATCTTATAACCAAAGAATGAGTATCGAGAATATATCTGATGCGTCGTTGAATGAATGAGAAATGTAAGTAGTATGTATGTTTGAATGCGTGCATGTACTTGTTAGTTACACGAATTTGATCATGTGTGATACATCAATCACGTGATTGGTGATTAAAAAAAGTATATCATAACGCAACTGACACTATATGTGTTACCTTGATAGTTGATGTGTAGGTGATGTGTGCGCATATCGTGTTATTTTTATGCATGAGAAGGAAAGGGCCACGGGAGCTAGTAGGTGTGAAGACAGAGTATGACATTATGTGTTATTAAACGAAGGAAGAGGCCAGCAGAAGCTGATAGGTGTGAAGACGGGGTATGATATTGTGTGCGTTAAACGAAGGAAGGGGCAAGCGAGAACTGGTAGGTGTGAAGACGGGGTATGAGATGAGTCGTGTGTCAGAAAGTAAGACGTGTTTATTCAAATTGAATAGTGTTGTATGCTTATCCTTTATGCAGAACTGTACAACTCTGCTTTATTATAAGAGATAATGAAATATTATTTGATGGGTGAAAGTCAAGGGTAATCTATGCAGTAATTGAAGGGTGATACGATATACAACATATAAGTATATTTTGTGATATATGTACTATCTGAATTAACTTATTGTGATTGGTGTACCATCGTGTATAGTGTATATATTATATGTACACATGAAATGAATCCGATAATAAAATAAGTCACTAAAGTAAAGTATTTGATACAACTCATAATCCTGTAAATAACAGTGTAAAGATTTGGTTGTAAAGTCATTGACCGAAGGAGTCAAATCATTTTGGAAAACCATAGTGATAGTCAGGTCGACTGTTTACCTTGATATAATTGTTTTGTTTCTTTATCCATATTCGCCTTGCTATTTGAATAAAAAAACATGCTTCTTTTTGCTTTGTCATGTATATCGTTTTTTTTATCTCCTTTTTACTCTCCTTACTGAGTTGTTGAGCTCACCCTTCCACAGATTATTATGTTTTCAGGTCATGGTGAGGTGAAGGCCCAATTTAAGGTTTTAAGCGCTTCGTTGAAAATTCTGTTATATAGAGAAGTTTTGGAGTTGTAATTGTATTTGTAAAACTTCATATTGTATATGTTTACAATCTT
Organism: Agave tequilana; assembly: GCA_038442645.1. Lineage (NCBI taxonomy): Eukaryota > Viridiplantae > Streptophyta > Magnoliopsida > Asparagales > Asparagaceae > Agave > Agave tequilana. The sequence continues at coordinate 164,339 of JAVJIF010032442.1, read as the reverse complement.
ATTGATGTTATTTATAGTATAAGTTAAATGACTATGATCTTGATGAGTTGGACTTATAAATACATTTGGTGTTATGCTGTGGATGTAGAGAAGTATACTCTGGATGTCGAGAGGGGTACTCTCGAGCATATGATTCTTTTATTTTCATATAAGTAGGCGATGTCAAACTGAAATTGTTATTTGGAGAATAAGTAGGTCGTCGTGAGCCGAAATATTATTATGATTGCACGGGCAATTATTGACTTTGGTTTACATATTTGGATTGAGAATAAGTAGGCTGATATTGGTTGAAATTATTGTGAATTGAATTGTATATTTGGGCACATCAGTATTTACAATGGAAGTGCTGCCGAAATTTTTAAATATTTAGAGATGATTATGATAACCTATCAATTTAAAAGAGTGTTTATGATTATTAAGGATCTATGAAATCTGGGACCGTTAAAATTTTCCCCACCAACTTCTTCTTCCTCCCTTTGACCGCTGCCGCCAGCACCTCCAGCACCGCCGCCTCCCCCTAGCCAGCGCTGCCTCCCCCCAAGATCCCCTCTCCTCTTTCTCATTTTCCTCCTCTTCAATCACTTCTTCTTCTTCTTCTTCAATTTTCTCAAAATCCATCACCACCATCTTCTTTTCTTCTTCAAAATTCACCATCTATCCTACCAATTCCTCCATTCCTACCACCCAAATGCCATCTCCACCTCCTCCTCCAACTCCCAACACCACCACATCTTCACCACCTTCAACCACCACCACCTTCAACCACAACAACAACAACAACAACATTACCATCAACAAACCCAACCCAAAGCCCACCTCCCCTTCCTCCCCGGGCCCAGGCCGCGTGCCGCCCCCCTCCGGCAGTGCCACCGCCCCCCTGGCCGGTGGCGGCGTCCAGAGCTGCCGGCCACCCCTCCTCCTTCTCCTCTTCTTTCTTCCATTCTTTCTTTCTTTCTTTTCTTTTTTCTTACTTTTCCTTCTTTCCTTTTTTACCTCCCTTTTCTTTTATTCCCTATCTACTCTTTCATTCATCCCCTATTTACACCCCTCCTTATCCAGTACAACTCCTCTCTCTCCCCAACATCTCCTCTCTCTTTCATTCTTTTCTCTCTTCTCTCTCTCCTCTCTCATTCTCTCTCTTAATAAATTAATATTTATATATTTTAATATTGATTGATGGCAAGCTTGTGTTTTCGGTGTTTCGGGATTTTATAATGATTTTTGATGATTTAGGCGAGTACCCTTTCTGGGGTATGCTATTCCGGCTTTTAATACATGATGTGTCGTTATGCGAGATGTATCATTATGCGAGATGATACATGAAATGCGAGTGATTTACTAATATCAATATATTATACGAATACCTATTAATCGTTATTATAATTCATTGAACTGGTATTATCTTGTAATAGGTATGCCTAGATACGCTCTCACTTCGCTCAGCTTTGCATTACTAATTAATAGATTAATTTATTGTTGTTATAGATATGACTGTGAAGAGTTTGAAATGTTTAACTATACTGTTCTTTTGTATCATGTTACATGACCAGATGATTACCTGACATATAATACTGTAACTTTATATTCAACTCACAAGATACCGACATGTTAATTATCTGACACTGATATGTTTATACTTGGCACCTAATCCCTGACACTTGATTTCTGATACTGGTACTTGACATGTTATCACTTAACACTTGATGTTGTGACACCTGACTGGATATTATCACACCAGACACCTATATTGCCTATTCATGATTATCGCTTTTATGGGGACTTGACATAATTATTATATTGTTACCAGACATCTGGTACTCCTGAACTACTGTATTCCTGAACCCCTGGAACAAGGAGACTCCTGATATTATTCTCCCGATTCTATACTCTTGTTGATACCCGTAATTGGCTAATCATAGATATTGGATTACAGTGAATTCACTGTGGACATTATCACTGGACAATATATAATAAAGTACTCAACTTACACTAGGGTGGGGCAAACTAATGGATATCGATATGATATCATATTTATAATGGTAGATATTTCTGAGGTGTCATGTGGGGCACGTAATGATAAGTCCCGAGAAGCAGGAGCTATATCTCTGAAGTGTCGTGTGGGGCGCGTAATGATAAGTCCTCGAAAGTAGCGGCCTGATCTCTGAAGTATCGTATGGGGCGCGTAATGATAAGTCCCCGAAACAGTAGCCTGAGCCCCTGAGCTGTAGCCCCGGGCAGAGGCGGGACCCACTATAAATATGAGCCATCAGATTTATAGTTTCCAAGTAATAATTCATCTTATTCATAAGTGGATGTATGTGTACCGGTAACACATACCTAAACATATGGATCGGATGAATAGCATAAGAATTTATAACTAATAATAATAATATTAGAAACGTGAGATATTTGATCACTCCTTTGTTCGGATCCTAATACTCACATATCAGACTTGAATGTGTTCTACTAGAGTGCGAACTCTAGTATGGACTATCAGTGATGTGAGACACTGGTCGGGAGGCGACTAAAATATCAGACGGTACTGATTATTTTTATTGAATAACTTAAAATGTGATTCTTTTATTTTCTCGGTTATAGTGATGAATCGTGTAATCAGGTGTTATGCCCTGAGTTAATTTCTTACTTTATGGCATATGATTTCTGTGATACAATAATTACTCCAGACGTACTCTAATCCTGTTACTTTGGGAGCAACTCAAGTTGTATGAACTAATATGATAGCAACTTGGGATGTATGGTATATAGATGAGGGTTTGCTTGTTTAGATTATCCCCTTGACGTATCAATCTCTTGAATTCATAATCTGAATTTGTACAACTAGTTTTGTCCATACCTTTATTTATCACATGCTTAATGTATTTATCGCATGTTTATTTTTACTTAAACTCTTAACACCATTTCTATTCATGTTTTCCTATTCAGATTTATCGATATACATGTATTTACTTGATTTCGGATTTACTATCGTTCCTCTAATTTTTATTTATGTTACTGGTCATTGCCTGTATCTGTATGCCTGAACCACACCACTTGATCATATACACGTGTGACTGCCTGAGCACGCCAATTGGCTTTAGCTTATGTACTAGTTGGGTTGCTTTCTGATAACCCTGAACCTTCATGTTCAGATCCTAGAGTTTGAACCATGGTGACCTTACTGTAACTGATCAGAGTGGCGTAGCGGAAGCGTGGATTAGCGATTGCCTTTCTGGACCCTCTTTCTTCCAACTTCTCTTTAATCGGTTCGCGAGATTCTCATCTTACTACCTGTGAATACTTTTTGGTCTTTTTATATTGCATATCATGCCCTTTTCGCTTCTTGGTGATCTTATGCTCTTGATATATTGTATCATGCTCTGTGATAACTGTGTACTTGTACTATTATTGCTGGAATGTATATTACCACTGTGCTTTCGTACTCTAATTCTTGCCTGTACTGATACTTAGCGTATATATGTGAGGGTAGTTCCGCCCTGCGTATATATGTTGTAATAACGTCTTCATACCCACAGGATCGAGGCGCTACAGGGTGGTATCAGAGCCTAGGCCCCTCACATCTTCAGTACAACCAGTCGTCAAATTAATGGTAAAAAAATTTGCAGCTGGAATGCATGAGCCGTGGTCATACAATCTAACTACAAGTACAAAGTTCCTTCTTGATCGTCCTTCCCTTGATTCTTGAATCTCTTCCATCCTTTTTCATTTTCAGTTTCCGTCATTCTTATACCAACTTAAGATATAAATAGACTGGTAGGGTAGCGGCAAGACAGATGTAGTTTGCTCTTATTTTGTTTTGGCATTCTTTGACTCTGGTACATCGCATTGTCTTATATTGGATAGTTTTTTAGCCTCACATTCTATTCTTGTATATAGAGACGCATCACGGGAAATCAGTACAGAAAGTGAAATAGTCATCACTTATATAATTAGATAAACTGTATAATTACATGAGAAGCGTCGATGTGAAACAGTGTTCCCGATTCAGAACTTCTGCTATACAGAATTACGGAGACAGCATTTGGGACTCATTTCGGTTATTATGATTTCTTGATCGTGTTCTTCAAGCCACCAACTCTTGGCAGTCTTTATAGATTTGGTGAACCACGGGCCCCGCTAGCCTCGCTAAGCGAGGGTCGTGTTCTAGTCACGCATGAACCTAACCAGGTGTTGGCTTCGCTGCACCCTATTGCTTAGCATTTAGCGTTGTGTTACGCGCTGGCTTCGCTACGTGAGCTCCATCAAGTGCGAACCTTGCAGAGTGTTAGCTCCGCCACACCCAAATGCTTAACACCTGAGCTGTGTTACGCGATGGCCTCACCTAGGCTTGGCTTCGCCCGTGGCTAGTCACTTTAGTGCTTAGAACTCTAGCCCATTCCTCGGATTTCTCCCACCTAACGCGTTTCATGGATCCGATCAATATAGTTTTCTTGCTATATCTGAGCTATCGTCATAATCCTTATGAACGATTCATTCGGCCAACCTTGCAGGGCTCGAATATCTTCTACATATTTAATCTACAGTCGGGTTATCATTCAGAAGTCTGTACGCAGAATCCTCCATAGTTATTCTATATTCTTGGCTATGTCTTTTAGAGTTAGTAACGTCCAGTACACAGAAATTCTTAATTATCGGTCTTCCTTATTTATGCTCAGTATTATCAGGGTTTTCTTTATCTTCAGTATTCCGGTCTATTCTTGGACAATTAGTATGTGTGCACGTCAGTAATTCTACTACAGACTCTTCGTCAGGGACAACTTCATGCCATGCAAGGTTTTATATTATATTATAGATTTCAGCACTATGGATTTTTAGGGATTTCATCAGCTTTGCTTCACAGTCTGAAGGAGTATTATGAATATCTCACCAAGTCAACTTACTTTATATTATACAGAATGGGTCAGTTTTCTGAAGTTCTGGTAGTATTCTTTTATCAGCAGACATCAGTTCAGTATTATTATGGCACCGTCAGATGATATAGACAACAAGAAGTGCAGTAATGTTTAAGTCTCGAGTTTACTGTTCAGTCAATTTGTGATAACAGTCCTCAGTTATTTATGCCTTGATTGGTATAATCCTCATTCCTATCGTTTCTATGTTCATCTTTCCTTATTGAAATTTTGAGGATGAAATTTTTATAAGGTGGATGAATGTAACACACCGTTCCTGGAATACATACTTAGATACATATTCTGATTTTTCTATCATATTTTTTGATTTAGTTTTATATTTATATTTATTTTATGATTATTTGTGCTATTGTTTTATATTGGATCCGGATTCGTGGATTCAGAGTCAACTCTAGTCTGAACCGGGGACCCGATCCTAATATATTGCTTGATTTGGTCTTCAGTAGTTAGATTTGATCGATTTTAGTTTTAAACATCGTGTTCCAATATTTTAAATTTTTCATGATTTTCTAAAATTTTTCAGAATTATTCTTCAAAATATTCAAAACCGGTGTCGATCAGTGTCACCGATCGATTCCTGATTTTTTAGTTTTTAAATAGAGTTAAATTTCTAAAAACTGCTTTCACATTACTTCTTAGAATCTCATTTTCTATCTAAATATATTTTTAGAGATTTTTCTAAATTTAATGAAATTTGACTGGTTTTGGTGTCGACCGTTTTTCTGAAAAATTCTAAATTTTTTAATTTGAAAATCAAATTAAATTTCACAAATCTGATTTCACTAGAAATCTTAAAATAATATTTTCTACTTTTAAAAATTTTTCAGAATGTTTCTGAAGCAGTCAATTTTTACCCAATTTAAATAATAATATTATTTCACAATTATTTTCTTTTCTTACTTTTTCCTTCTCTCCTCCTTTACTTAATTCTCCTATTTTATTCTACTTATTTATTATTTAATAATATATTTTTTTACCTATTTTATCACTTTCCTTTTCTTTTCCATCTTTTTCTTCTTTTCTTTTTTTTTCGTTTCTTTTCTTTTTTTTCCTTTTCTTTTCCCTTTTCCCTTTCTTCCCCTCCCTGCTCCCTGGCACCCCCATTCCCTCCTGACTATTGCAACGACAACAACTGTAGGATCTATAAATAAGCAACACAAACACTAGAGGGGGGTGAATAGTGTTAATAAACTTTTTAAATAAAACTACTTGCAAGAAAGTAAAATTCAAAGAATAAAAACTCAGAAAAATGTAAACGCAAAGACAAGAGATTTTATTCTGGTTCGGTCCTTGTGACCTACGTCCAGTCTCCAAGCAATCCGCTTGAGATTTTTCTTTCCTGGTTTGGATACACCCAAAACCAATACCTGTACACCACTTGACAAAACACCCTTTGTCAAATGTATACAACTCCTCTTACACTAAGAAGACAATACCTTGTACAATTTCTCTTCTATACCAAGAAGACGCTCTTGTATAATACTTCTCTTTGAGTGATTACAATTAATCCTATAAGCTTTGAATCTGTATGTTATTATGGACAAGGTCTCTTATAGGTGGACTTTCAGAATTCTTCACAAAAGAGTAGGAATTGGTGAAGAAACAGAAAGTAGAAGCATGTTTTCAAAAAAATAGAATTTTGAACAGAATTTTTGAGCAGAAAACTTATGTTTTGAATTAGTGAATTCATCCTAGGACAACATCCCTATTTATAGGTGAAATCTATAGTCAGTTAGGGAAGTTATCAATTCAAATTTGAAATTTAAATCGTTAGATAAAACACCAAAAATCAGTAACTGTACAACAGTCAGAAATTGCTATTAGTCGACTAGGGTATGGAGGTTAGTCGACTATAAGAACAGTTCTTGCCTATATTAGTTGACTATACAAGGGAGCCAGTCGACTATATAAAGACTGATACGGATGATAAGTTTTTGGAAACTGTAATTAGTCGACCAGTAGAACATGGTTAGTCGACTATAGCATGGGTTTGTCGACTAGGGTCTAGAGATAAGTCGACTAATACTGATGACAGATAATAAACAGAGAGCAGGAATATTTTTGTGAAAGGACTTAGTCGACTGTATAATAGATCAAGTCGACTAGGTTATAGTTTAGTCTACTATAGTTGGGTATAAGTCGACTATATGTGACTATTGTGTGTGTGATGAAGGCTTTTAATAAAAATTCTAAAAATACACAAAAATAGTTAAATGTTTCATATGAGTTTGAGCAACCAGAACTCTGTATAAATACTTGAGATAGAGCTTCAAATGCATTTGTATCATTTTGTTATCAATCATAAAAAATCTTTCAATCTGTAAGCTTTAACATTCTCTCCCTTTTTGATGATGACAACCTGTGCATGAAAACTTCCCTGCAGTGAACAGATATATAACAAGTGTTCTTGTTCTTCTCTGCATGAGTCATAAAATATTGCCATATAACAAGTGTTCCTCGCATGAGTTGCAATATTGTCATATATCCATATATCATATATCTTGAAGCATATCACAACACATATATCACAACACATATATCACAACATATCAAACATTCTAATTTTCTCCCCCTTTATCATTAACAAAAAGAGAAATAGCATAGATCATAAAGAGACACATGAACAACCAGCATTTTTATAACAAAACAGAAAATGTCAAGTAGTACAATAGAAAACTAAAAGAGTCATAACAAAAAATACAAAAAGATGCATGAAACTCCAAAAACATGTAGCAACTCAAAAAGTAAAGCCAACTCCATATGCATCAAAAGTCGGATCCGGGAGGTGGTGGTGGTTGAAAACGGGTCTTGAGAAGATTCAGAATTTCCTTTTGAGTTGTTTCAAAAGACTCCATCTTCAGTTGTATACTCATAAAATATTCCATCAGTAAAGATTGATTTGTGAGCAATGCAGACTGAGAGCCCAGCATGGATTGTTATTGGGCTTAAAAAGTCTCAATTTCAACAGAAATAGAGTTGTAGAAAGCATCGGATACGAAGGAGGTGATTGAGAGGAAGAGGGTTCAGTGAAAGGTGGTTGAGTGGAGGAGGAAGGAGCTTGAGTCGAACTTTGTGGAGGAAGAGAGGGTGGATGTTGAGTTTGTGGTGGAGGGTGAGAAAAATCATGAAGTTTCATACGATGAAGTACGACACGATCAAAAGCCTCAAAAACTTTGACAACACTCGTTTCGGAAGCAAGAACTATGTGAAATTTTCGAAACACATGTCATATAAAGGCTCCATATGGTAAGAAGGAGGTATGGTCCTTGACAAGATTATCAAAAATTATCTTTGCCCAATTGACTTCTAGTCCAGCCATGATGGCATGATGAAAAGTCACCTAGAGGGGGGGTGAATAGGTGACGATGCTAATCTAGTGAACTTAATGCGGAATTTAAAAACTAATTGCAATTACAACAATGATGCAGACACAAGCAAGTATAAGATATAGCAATTTGCACAATACACAAAGTAAAGAGAGAGATAGAGAGAGTCAATGGATCAAGCGCAAACAACAAAATATATTCCGAGGTTCGAGCACCCAGCTCTACATCCCCGCCTTCGACACACGAAGGATTTCCAATCCACTAGATTGTCCACAAAGGACTCCCACAAAGGGAACCTCCACCGAGGATTTGGGGCAATCACAATTACAAGGAGTTCCTAACTCCCCTCCTTACAAACACAACCTCCTCCTTGAGGCAAACTCCAAGCCAATAACAACCTCCTCCTTGAGGCAAGCACAACCCAATACAAAGATCACCTCACAACCTTGAGGGATACAACCCAATAGCAAATCTTCCTCAACACAATGAGGGAAAGGCACAAAGCCAAGCTAAATAGGGTTCACAACTTAGTGGTTTCAAAAAACAACCACAAAACAATCTCTTTTTCCCACACAAAATCCTATAGAGAAGATAGTAGATTTTAGCTCAAGTGTGGAGAAAACCAAGGGATTTGAAACCAGCAACTCAAAGAAAATCTTTGGGAAATAAATGAAACCAAGATAGAGAAGTTCAATTCAAAAGCTTTTCCCAAAACCCTTTTCTTTGATTTTTCAAACCCTAATGAAAACACCAAAAAGATTGTTCAATTTGAATCAAAAACCTATTTTGATTGCAGCAAAAACACCTGAGAGAATGAAAATTTTAGCCCAAAAATTCTCTTAGAGAAAAACTCTCTCAAATGGGGTATTTATAGGCAAATCTGGAAAATAGCCGTTGGCAGCAGAACTGTCAGAAATACCCTGCCGGTCGACCGCACGGTCGACCGCCCAACGGTCAATTTTTGACCCGTTGGCGCTAGCGGTCGACCGCCCGGTCGACCCAAACAAACAGAGAGCAAACCTGCTCTCAGTCGGTCGACCGGCACGGTCGACCGGCTAAAGGTGTAGCCAGCGTGCACGTTTCTGTGCACGTCGGTCGACCCATACGGTCGACCGTCTACATGGTGCGGTCGACCGTACCGGTCGACCGATCAGCCTGGCAGACACCAAAACAGGTCAGAAATCTGGGAAAATAAATATCCAATAAATTCTTATAAATTACTAAAAATCCCCAAAAATAGTTTTGTCAAATTGCATTGATATATAAACATGTGATAAAAGTTTTGACTCAAATATCAAGCAATTAAAACTATTTTTATGTCTTATCATTTTTACCAAAAACCAAAAACTGTATTTTCTAAAACTTGAATTTTGAATAGAAAATACGTTTTGTCCAAAACACTTCCAGATACAAAAACATGATAATTAAACCCTTTGAAGCATGATGCATATGGATAGAAATCCAATATACATGAAACAAATATATATATCATAGTTTTTGTCATTAATTCAAAAATATGTTTTGTCATAAATACCAAAACATAAAACTCATGAAGTAGACTATCAAACTAAGCTTGTTTAAGCAATAGAAGCATGCATGTATATAGAACAAATCATATATACACTAAACCATGTAAACTTGTTTTGATATAAAATCTATTCATGAAAACCAAGATCGGTTAAACCTAAAACCGAAAAACCGAAAACCAATATTCAAAACATGAAACGTGTGTGTTGTGAACTTGAGCTTATCATACTATTCTAATCTTTACAATTAGGATCTAAACCCAAAACTAAACTATGGTACCGATGTCTTCTTGTAGAGCGCAATCTCCAAGCCGACTCGATCCAAAACTCTTTGATCCACCGAGCAAGTGCTATATATGATCTTTGACGCTTGGGCTCTTGAATCAACATGTGGGTAGCTTCCAAATCATCTTGTTGAAGCTAATCACCTACTAATAACTTGATTAAAGATCTGAAACTAAAATCACAAGATTATTAGTACACATAACTACATGAGTTAATCATCATCAAAACTAGAGTGGAAGGCCTTTGGGCCAACAATAGACACAAGTTGTTAAATCACGGGAATAATAGTTATAACTCCTGATTTTAGGGCATATGTTATAGGTAAGGATACGACCAATTAGACGAGGAATGGGTTTCAATTTATTGTTAGACATTGGTAGTTTTGACCTGGAAGAAACATATTTGATAAGACCTCAGCATCATCTATATTAATGTCATTAATAGATAGGCCGTGATAAGGAATTGAAAAAATATGACCTAAGAATTTTGGGGATAACATGATATTCACACCTTTAACCTTGGAATAGATATGAACATTATCTTCATTGTCTTCATACGTTAAGTTTGTATAAAATAGGTGAATCAAGAAAGAATAATACCCTTATCTAGAATCAGTAGAAAACATAGTATAAAGACCACAATTTTGAAGATAAGAGACAATATCGTAGTCATTAAAGTCTTCATACTTAATAAATCTACCAGATAATATTTCTAACAGAGAGATTCTCAAGAAATCATCTTCTAGGGTAGGATTTTTAAGAAAAGCCCTAAAATCAGTTTGAGATGAGGAAGAAGATAGTGTAAACTTGGACTTCTTAGACCTAGACATGATTAGAACTGAAATAAAAGATAGAGAAAGCGAGAGTATAAGACAGAAATTGGAACGAATTTACCAAGAAATTGAAGGAAGAGGGAAGTGGGTTCTGCTGCTGATTAGTCACATATATTGCATATACATTGTCACCTTACCATACTTTTTAGCTAATAAATCATAATAATAAGTTTTCTTTTTCTCTGTTTAATGTAGGCCCAAGTGCTAAAAGAAAGGAAACAGAAACAAGCCCAAAAGCCCACCAAATTCTGATTTAATTCAGAAGAAATTTGAAGTCAAAGAATCAAGGCAAAATCTGGCATATCAGAGAGGTTGAAAACCGGTTGAGAAGAATCCTCCCTGAATCAAGCGGTTGAAGCTAACAATCAAAGGCTGTTTCGTCAAATCCTGGAGCAGAAACGCGAAAATCAGAAGAATATACAAGAAAATCATCAAATAAGGAATCTCCACCAACTGGGTGTGGCCACCTGGCCACACCAGGGCCGCGGAAACGCGGCCCTAGCCGCGTTTTCGCGGCCATCTTGTGTCAGTTGGGGGAGCGTTTGCTCCCCCAATCTTCCCGGGATTCCCTTCTTTTGGTTTTCCCTATAAATTCTAGTTTCAGCAGAGAAAAATGGGACGATCATGCAGAGATAGGAATTAGTCTAGTTTTTCACTCTTTGTAGTATAGGTTTTTGTTTTCTTTTTATGTAATTTTAATTTGTATGTAAGCTTAGGTTAGATTGAGATTCATGTAAGAGAGAGAGGCTTATGTTGAGAGTGACACCGATGTACCCTCCTCCTTTCTTCCATCGTTTCTGCAAGTAATAAAAGGTAATATTTTTATGTTCTTCTTTACTTTTATTTTCTTCTTCTTCTTTCTTCTTTACCTCTTTTGGTTTTGATGAGCATGCAAGTGAATCAAGAAGCATCAATATAACAAAGTTTGTGTGAGTGCCAACGATAATTCATGGTGATGTTCTCCTCCTCAAGACTCCGCTCACTTCATTCTTGTTCTTCTTGATGATGTAATGCGACTGGGGACTGAGCTCGATCCTATGGCTTATGCGCTGAATGCCTCCGAAGTAAGGTAGAACATGCAAATGATTCCAGGTAAGTCATCAACCAAACTAGGCAAGTATTTCTTTGATCTTCTTTCTTTCCTTTTATTTCTATAGTTTAGATCACCAACACCACATCTTCCAAATCTTTTTTTTACTCCTTTTCAATTCATTTGTACATAGTCATTTTCTGATTTTCTCCACATTCTCATTCTACCATTTTCTTTCTAACTTAATTTTAACCTAACTCTTTTTCATTTTCATTTCTTAAAACAAAGAAGAATCTTCGTTTTTCTTCACAAAGATTTCAATACAAACCTTGAACGCTTCTATCGCTAACCCTCCTTGTGGATCACGACCCGCATAGCCACTTGCTATCGCGGTAGAATTGAGCACTTGCACATCCCTATTTTGAAGTCCTAAAATCTTGTATTTTGTGTGTAGGTTCAAGCTCAATCAAATTTTGGCGCCGTTGCCGGGGAGGGTAACAGTTTTTATTGAATTTTTGAACTAAAACGAATTTTTCTTCTCTGTTGCAGGTTACAGGGCAGAAAAAGCAGGAAAAAAAGATTGCAGTATCATATAAGTGGTCTTGGGCCTCTGTTCCAGAAAACAGAGACCAAGCACCCTCTGGATTGCAGCGTTTCCGCGGCTATGGTCGCGGATCCGCGACAAAAAGGAGTTCACTACTGACTGTTTTTTTTGCAGGGCTGCTTGCTTTGCAAAAAAATTAGAGTTTCTGCAAACTTTATTTCTTGTATGCTATCATCAGGAACCTGCTAATAAACCAACAATAAAATACTTGTTGAAAAGTTTGAAAAATTGATTAGACGTTTGCATTTTAGGCACGTGTCTTTTCAATTCATTTACTTTACTATTAAAAAGTGCTGGAGTAAGATACGTTCGCATTGCATTTAGAATATGACTCATCTCTTGGTTAATTTACATCGCTTTGAGTGAATCTTGTTTGCATATCTTGTACACTTGCACAAACTGATCTTAAGGGCACCACCCATAACAAGATAAGGTGGGGATTTAATCACCCTTCCTTGGCCCAAAAAATTAGATTCCAAGCACTTACTAACCTGAGCCTAACTAAAAATGAGTAGACGTTGGCCCTAGGGACATCTCGGACTCAATTAGGAGATTATCTTAAGGAGGAAAGGTGTTAGAATTTGACTCCTGCCAAATCAGTGTCTAGGAAAGGGATTAAGGGCCGAAAGCCCGAAGGTTGATGGTTATTTAATTAAGGAACGTCTTTGACGGAAAACCTCCCACCAATCTTGCCCTGACCTGGCTGATTAGCTTGTGGTCAAAGTCTACATTATACCTCCCGTGGACAGTCTAACCAGTTAGGAGTCGTCTAGGTCATAGGTCTACCCTAACTTAGTTTAAGATTTTTTTTCTTTGTGTGCTTATTTGTTTGTTTTTCTTTGTTTGTATTTTATTGTGTAATATGGTTTATAATAACAATTTTTTCAATTTTAATAGTAATGCATATTACACACCGACCTCTTTTTCGGATATTACCAACCCGGCATATCATAACTTTGACCAACATAGTGTGCCGGATTGGTCTTATCTGAATCAATATAACCCATACCCCCAATCTTATAACCATAATAATTTCAACTTTTCACAGAATCAGTGGGGATTCACCTCCCCTGAGTTCAATTTTCAACCAACTTGTCCTCCTTATCCACCTAGTCCACAATATTTCTAAGATTCATACTCAGTTCCACCAGTCCAAAATAGAAAACCATCAATTTTGGAAATGAGTATGCGTGAGTCCAAACAAAAATCACAAAATCTGATGGACTTACAATTTCACCACCAATTCCAAGACAACACTTCATCTTTTCAACAAAACAATGAACCAATCAATTATGAAAAGATGCTTGAAGCCATGACTCAGGCTCAAAACGCTCGTAATCGTGACATAGATATGATGGTCCAGTCTCAACGTTCTCACCGTTTGACCAGTTCTGATGTCGCTAACCATTCTGTTAGAGCCGAAGAGTCATGTTGTTTTGGAAATCAAGGTTCCATTTCAGAACAATCATTTGAACTTACCCAAACTCCAAATTTTGAAAAAGATATTGACAGTTTGGCAAGTTATTCCTTTCCTGAAATAGAACTTGAGAATGAATATGATCTTGAATCTCAACTTAGTGATTCAATTCTACTTCCTGATTCAATAATGACTCCGGTATTTTCACCTGATTTCAATCTTTTCCCGAGTCAACATTGGATTCTGTGCCAATTCATCATGAAATTGAATCACCCATCTTTGATGATCTTATTGAACTTGACCAATTTTACACTTTTAAACATCCTATTGACAAATTGGCAAGTTCTCATTTTTATGACATTGAACTCAATGAGAAATGTGACCTAGATTCTCAAATCTGTGATCCAGTTCAAATTCCCGAATCAATATTGACTCCTATTTTGTTACCCGACTTGAGTAATATTTTAGAGTCAGTTTTGATTCCCACACCTATCATTCTTGAACTTGAATCACCAATATTAAGTCACATTCCATTGTTGAAAAATACATGTGGACTTGAGTTTCAACTTCTTGACTTGGACACACTTCTTGAATCAATCTCGACTCCTGAACCTTTACTTGACTTAAGTCACCTTCCTGAGTCGGTATCAGTTCCTGTACTTTCTGAGTCCAAGTCAATCATTCTATCTTCTGACACTCCATTTTGGGACAAGGTGGTTAACAAATTTGACTCCGAAATTAATTATGGAATTTGGAAATTAGATGGGGTTAAATTTTTAATAAAAATCCTTTATGGATACATCATTCTAATGGGTTATATTAGAGAGATTTCTGGTGAGTTCTCCGAACCCCACGAAAAGTCGATCGGGCCGCATTTTGTGGACCAATCAGACCACCACCGGAACCACCACCTTAAGTAACATTTTCCTTCCCTTTCTTCTTTTTCATGCATCTATGCATTAATTCATACATTGAGAACAATGCATGAGATAGGTGTGGGGGAGGGTCTAACAAAACTTAGGTTTTTTCTCTTTATTTAAATTTTTTTTTTTACTTTTAAAAACTTTTTGAAAATAGAAATAATATTTTGACATATTTTTTGTAAGAAATTAAGTCAATTTTAAGGAATAGGAAAATCAAAATTAGGATTTCTTAAATTTGGTCAAAATAAGATTATTTGTTTAATTTTTAGGGTTAGGAAGATAATTTGTCAAAGTAATTTAGTCTTGATCTTTACCTTAATGAAATATGCACACTTCATACACTTACACACTTAGGGTTCAAAAACAAAGATTCTTATGCCTTATAAAAAAATATTATGAAAAAGAAAAAAATATATAAACAAATCTAATTATTGATTAGCTAGGTGCTTTGGCCTAAGCAAGCCTTAGTATTTATGCAAAAGATAATTAGATAAGTTTGAAAAAAAAGTATATATATAAATCCTCTGATTAAGCTGGGTATTTATGCCTCATGAAGCATAAGTATTCACGCCTAAAAGGGGTTTATATAATAAAATCCTTAGTTTTGTGGCCTTGTTTGCTCGAGTCCTTAAGTCCTTGGGGTGTTTCCTCACCCGGTGCCCTAAGACCGTTTGGTTTGGGAGTCATCGATTAAAGGCTCGTTAAATGGGCAGATTAGAAAGCCTAATAGAACTTAGGAATAATACCACCAAAAATATATATATAAATAAATAAGGCATAAAAGTTAGAGTTAATGAACCCTTAGTCAAAATTTTCACAATCACAAGGTGCATATGACTTAGGGTAAAGTAATAGACTAAATGAGAAGTACAATTTGACTTCTTACTTTGATCGATAACAAATTTTTGAATAGAGACTAAGTTTAGGAATGAAAAATTCAGTTTTCCTATAACTTATAGATTGCTTAATCTTACAATTATATTTCAAATATTTTTCTCTTTCAAAATGCTTTTCGAAAATACTAACTCTTTATTTCTCTTTTCTTTATGGATTTTGTGGGTGTAATCCACTGAAAACCCTCACGAGACAAAACTCGTCCTCTAGGGGTAACCTAGAGGTTTAACGGCTTGTTGCACATGCTCAGTGCAATCGCGTGACCTGCGAAAGTGGTCTAATAATCCATAGTATAGTTTAGTTGTTTTGCTCGAGGACGAGTAAAAGATAAGTGTGGGGGTGTGATTAGTCACATATATTGCATATACATTGTCACCTTACCATACTTTTTAGCTAATAAATCCTAATAATAAGTTTTCTTTTTCTCTGTTTAATGTAGGTCCAAGTGCTAAAAGAAAGGAAACAGAAACAAGCCCAAAAGCTCACCAAATTCTGATTTAATTCAGAAGAAATTCGAAGTCAAAGAATCAGGGCAAAATCTGGCATATCAGAGAGGTTGAAAACTGGTTGAGAAGAATCCTCCCTGAATCAAGCTGTTGAAGCTAACAATCAAAGGCTGTTTCGTCAAATCCTGGAGCAGAAACGAGAAAACCAGAAGAATATACAAGAAAATCATCAAATAAGGGATCTCCACCAACTGGGTGTGGCCACCTGGCCACACCAGGGCCGCGGAAACGCGGCCCTAGCCGCGTTTTCGCGGCCATCTTGTGTCAGTTGGGGGAGCGTTTGCTCCCCCAATCTTTCCGGGATTCCCTCATTTTGGTTTTTTTCCTATAAATTCTAGTTTCAGCAGAGAAAAATGGGACGATCATGCAGAGATAGGAATTAGTCTAGTTTTTCACTCTTTGTAGTATAGGTTTTTGTTTTCTTTTTATGTAATTTTAATTTGTATGTAAGCTTAGGTTAGATTGAGATTCATGTAAGTAAGAGAGAGAGGCTTATGTTGAGAGTGACACCGATGTACCCTCCTCCTTTCTTCCATCGTTTCTGCAAGTAATAAAAGGTAATATTTTTATGTTCTTCTTTACTTTTATTTTCTTCTTCTTCTTTCTACTTTACCTCTTTTGGTTTTGATGAGCATGCAAGTGAATCAAGAAGCATCAGTATAACAAAGTTTGTGTGAGTGCCAACGATAATTCATGGTGATGTTCTCCTCCTCAAGACTCCGCTCACTTCATTCTTGTTCTTCTTGATGATGTAATGTGACTGGGGACTGAGCTCGATCGTATGGCTTATGCGCTGAACGCCTCCGAAGTAAGGTAGAACATGCAAATGATTCCAGGTAAGTCATCAACCAAACTAGGCAAGTATTTCTTTGATCTTCTTTCTTTCCTTTTATTTCTATAGTTTAGATCACCAACACCACATCTTCCAAATCTTTTTTTTACTCCTTTTCAATTCATTTGTACATAGTCATTTTCTGATTTTCTCCAAATTCTCATTCTACCATTTTCTTTCTCACTTAACTTTAACCTAACTCTTTTTCATTTTCATTTCTTAAAACAAAGAAGAATCTTCGTTTTTCTTCACAAAGATTTCAATACAAACCTTGAACGCTTCTATCGCTAACCCTCCTTGTGGATCACGACCCGCATAGCCACTTGCTATCGCGGTAGAATTGAGCACTTGCACATCCCTATTTTGAAGTTCTAAAATCTTGTATTTTGTGTGCAGGTTCAAGCTCAATCACTGTGCTGAAAGTTGAGAAAATTGTGCTTCTAGCGGCTGGAGAGAGGAACCAGGTGAAAACTGGGGGTTTTTATGAGGGTGAAGGGTAAAAATGAGAAGTAAAACTAATATCAATGGTTAGGATTGAAAGTAGGTAGAGATCGGATCCAAAACTTATGAAATGGGTCGAGTTTCGAAAGTCAAAAACCAATAACAGAACACAGATTTTGACAGGGTTAGTCAACTTGGGTTTAGAGACTAGTCGACTAATCCACCTTTTAGTCGACTAGTTGGTCGATGTAGTCGACTAAATCTTAATAGCTCAAAAAACTAATTTTTCTGTTTGATGTAATTAGTCGATTGGTACACTGTTAAGTCGACTAGTATCTTATCAAGTCGGCTAATAGGCCTTGGTAAGTCGACTAATATTTGAAAAATACCTTAAAACAATTCTGAAAAAAATATTCAAAGATCGAAAATATTGCAAATACCCAAATCTCTTCGAATTCTCATAAAAATATCTTCTTTAAGAGATTTTGTAAAAATATCTGCAATTTGATTATCAGTTGATATAAAATTTAGAGAAATATCACCTTTTAAAGCATGATCACGTAAAAAATGATGTCTAATATCAATATGCTTTGTACGTGAATGATGAATTGAATTTTTAGATAAATTAATAGCACTGGTATTATTACACATAATAGGTGAATTTGTGATAGACATGCCATAATCAAATAAGGTTTGTTTCATCCATAAAATCTGAGCACATGCAACACTAACAGCGATATATTCTGCTTCAGTTGTTGATAATGATACAGAATTTTACTTTTTACTGAACCATGATACTAGTGAATGTCTCAAAAAGTGACAAGTACCACTAATACTCTTCCAATCAGATTTACATCCAGCAAAATCAGCATCACTATATGATAGTAAATCAAATGTGATTGATTTTAGATAAAATAAGTCATAATTGATTGTGTTATTAATATATCAAAGAATCCTTTTCACTGCTTTAAGATGTGATTCCTTAGGATTTGATTAATATCTAGCACATAAGCAAACACTAAACATAATATCAGGTCTACTTGAAGTAATATATAGTAAAAAATCAATCATACCTCGATATAGTTTCTGATCAACATTCTTACCATTTTCATCTTTGTCTAGGAATGTAGTAGTACTTATGGGAATGTTTTTACGATCAGAATTTTCCATACTAAATCTTTTCAGAAGTTCCTTTATATACTTGCACTGGGAAACGAAGATTCCATCATTCATTTGCTTTATTTGCATACAGAGAAAGTAAGTAAGTTCACCCATGTGGCTCATCTCGAATTCACTCTGCATAGTCTTAGAAAATTCTTGATAAAGATTATCGTTAGTAAATCTAAATAAAATATCATCAACATATATTTGAATAATTAAGATATCTTTATTAACATGTTTAATAAAGAAAGTTGTATCTGCTCTTTTCATCTTAAAATTAGAATTTAACAGAAAACTTTTTAATCTATCATACCAAGCACAGGGTGCTTGTTTTAAACCATATAAAATTTTCTTAAGTTTAAAAACATGGTTTGAAAATTTTTCATGTTCAAAACCTGGAGGTTGTTCAACATAAACAGTTTCTTTAATAAAACCATTTAACAAGGCACTTTTAACATCCATTTGATAAAGTTTGAAATACATAAAGCAAGCAAAAGCAAGTAAAATACGAATTGATTCAAGTCTAACTACTGGTGCATAAGTTTCATCAAAATCAATACCTTCTTCTTGATTGTATCCTTCTGCAACTAACCTTACTTTGTTCTTAATAACTTGACCTGATTCATCAAGTTTGTTCGTAAAGACCCATCTGGTATCGATGACTGGATGATCAGTAGGATGTTGTATAAGATCCCAAACAATATTTCTGACAAATTGATTCAACTCTTCTTGCATTGCAATTGTCCAAAAATCATCTGACATGCTTCTTTGATATTCTTCGATTTAATTAGTGATATGAAAGCAATTTGTGTCATGTAGTTCAACTTGGATCTTGTCTGAGCGCCTTAATTTATATCTCCAATAATCAAATCATGTGGATGATTCCTTACTTCAACATATGCTTTAGGTAACTCAATAGGAGTCTCATCAATATTAGAAATGTTAGTATCATCAGAAGATATAATAGTATTATCAATAAGAGTATCTATGATATCATCATCATCATCATGTGAAGAACTATTAGAAATAGGCTTAGTCAAAGATTCATCAAATTTACATGTAATGATTCTTCAATAGTAAATATTTTCTTTTTAAATATTCTATATGCCTTACTTTGAGTAGAATATCCAACAAAAATATCTTCATTGGATCTAGCATCAAATTTATCTAAGGCATCTTTTGTATTTAAGATAAAACATTTACATCCAAAAATCTTGAAATAAGAAACCTTTGGAATTCTGTTATAAAATAATTCATAAGATGTTTTGTTTAAAATAGGTCGAATAAGCACACGATTTAGAAAATAACATGCAGTAGTAACAACTTCAGCCCAAAAATATTTTGATAAATGACTGTCCATAAGTATAGTTCTAGCACATTCTTGCAAAATCTTATTCTTTCTCTCTACAACACCATTTTGAGGAGATGCACTAAGAAATGCAAAGTTATGTATAATACCATACTTATCACAGAAATTTGCAAAAGATTCATTTTCAAATTCTCCTCCATGATCATTTCGAATAGTGACTATGTTTAGAGATTTTTTATTTTGAATTCATTTACAAAAACTTGAAAACTCATTAAAAGTATCAGTTTTATTCTTTAGAAAAATTACCCATGAAAAACGTGAATAATCATCAATAATAACAAAAACATACCTATTTTTGTTTAAAAAAGCAATACGAGTAGGACCAAATAAATCCAAATGCAACAGTTCTAAAGGTCTATTGATGGAAACTAAATCATTAGATTTAAAAGATGATTTAACTTGTTTTCCTAATTGACAAGAATCACAAAAATAATCCTTTTTAAAAGCTATTTTTAGAAGACCTTTAACTAAATCAAATTTAGAAATCTTAAAAATTATTTTCATATTCAAATTATCAAATCTTTTATGCCATAAAAAATAATCATTATTAGAAGCAAGTAAACATAAGTTATCATTTGATGATATACAAGTTATTGATAACTCATAAATATTATTGTTACGAAAACCTTTAAACAGAATATCTTTCATGTTAGTATCATATATAAGACATGCATCTTTTTCAAAAACAGTTTTATAACACTTATCACATAACTAACTAATACTTAATAGATTGTGTTTTAAACCTCTTACCAAAAGAACATTTTCAATAAGGGGTTTCGAAATGTTACCAACCATGCCGATACCAATAACCTTTCCTTTGTTATTGTCTTCAAATATTACTGTACCTCTCTTTTTGATTTGAACGGAAGACAGTAGTTGAATGTGTCCGGTCATGTGTTTGGAACAACCACTATCAAGTATCCACTTTTCTTTATAAGGTACCTATAAGATAAAAACATTTTGTATGGTACCCATCATGATAGGGTCCGAAAAAGATTAGCCTTTAGGAACCAAAATCCAATTGGAATTTGGTTTCCATTTGTTAGTATAAACATAATTACCAGAATTACACACATCATGTATATAAGATGCAATATAAGCATTTTTATCAACATTATTTAGATTTTTAAGAATCCATATATATTTGTTCCTAATTCTTTTTGAAATAGTATTAGTTTTTCTTTTCACAAAAGAATTATATGGATTATTATTATAAAAATGTGTAGATTTTACAAAATTAGTTTTTGAAAAGCCAAGACCAACATTTGTAGTTTTGTAAATCTTATCTTTTGAAAATCTAAGAGTAAAATGATTATTTGATATCTTTTGATAAGATAATAAATCATTTAAATTTTCTTTTCCTTTATTAAATTTTGTTACATTTTTCAAAATTTCTTCATACTTAATTTTGAAACTAGTCATTTCTTTATCTAAAATAGTAATTCTAAAATTTAAAGAAATAGTTTCTTTTTTAAGTATAGAATTCTCTTTTAAGAAAATTTCATTATCCTTTTTTAAAGATGAAATAACTTTTTCAAAATCATCTTTTTGAGAATTTAAAGAAGATGTTTGAGAAACATAAATTGCATTTTCATTGTTGAGTCTTTCATTTTTCTTTGTTAAATTTTATTTTTAATCTTTTCATTTTTGAAATTATTATAAAGTTCATTAAATGCTTCTAATAATTCATCATAATCTTATACCTCATCTTCTTGAGCCATGAAGCAGATATTGGCGGTTTCAGTGACTTTTTCTTCGTCAGAGGAAGATGAATCACTATCATTCCAAGTTGCTTGGAAGGCTTTTTTATTCTTATTAAACTTATTGAAATTCTTGAAATTTCCTTTTGATTTCATCAGTGGGTAATCCTTCTTTATGCGACATGATTTGTTACACTTAAAACAAATAGGATTATCATTAGTATCTTTATTCTTTTTAAACTTTCCTTGTTTTAAGAACCTTCTGAATTTTCATGAAAGCATTGTCATCTCCTCTTCATCGTCATCTGAATTGTCCATATATGAGGATGTATATAAGGCAAGTACTTTCTTTTGAATTGAAGTTGTTGTTCATCCTTCTTTCTATCTTCAAGTTGCACTTCATATACCATTAGATTACTAATAAGATTTTCTAATGACATTATTGAGAGATTATTCGCTTCTTCTATTGTAGTAGTTTATTTTTCCCAATTTGACGTGAGTGCACGAAAGATCTTTCTGACTTTTTCAACTTGAGTATATTCCTTCCCAAGGGCTACTAAGGAATTTGTAATATCGGTGAACCTTGTAATCATTTCTGCAATGGTTTCATTCTCCTTCATTTTGAAGAGTTCAAACATGTGAATAAGAATAGAAATTTTAGACTCTTTAACCTTATTTGTACCTTCATGTGTTACTTGTAAGATCTGTCATATTTGATTTGCAGATTTGGCTATTGATACGTGATTGAATTCTTCTTTGTTCAAGGCACAGTAGAGCGCGTTCATTGCTTTGGCATCAAGATTGACAGATTTCTTTTGTTCTTCACTCCAAGCATCATAATTGGTTGTAGGTTTGGTGTATGGTGCTTCCACTATGTTCCATAGTTCACAGTTGAGTGACTGCAAGTAGATCTTTATTTTACACTTCCAGTAGTTATAGTTTGATCCATCAAATAATGGTGGACATTATGTAGAATAACCTTTTTTGAATTGCGATGAAGGGAACTCTGTTGCCATCTTACTCTGATACCAAGTGTAGGATTTATAAACAAGCAACACAAACACTAGAGGGGGGGAAGGGGGGTGAAAAGTGTTTATAAACTTTTAAAATGAAACTACTTGCAGGAAAGTAAAATTCAAAGAATAAAAACTCAGAAAAATGCAAACTCAAAGATAAGAGATTTTATCCTTGTTCGGTCCTTGTGACCTACGTCCAGTCCCCAAGCAATCCGCTTGAGATTTTCCTTTCCTGATTTGGATACACCCAAAACCAATACCTGTACACCACTTGACAAAACACCCTTTGCCAAATGTATACAACTCCTCTTACACCAAGAAGACAACACATTGTACAACTTCTCTTCCACACCAAGAAGACGCTCTTGTACAATACTTCTCTTTTAGTGATTACAATCAATCCTATAAGTCTTGAATCTGTATGTGATTGTGGACAAGGTCTCTTATAGGTGGACTTTCAAAATTCTTCACAAAAGAGTAGGAATTGGTGAAGAAACAGAAAGTAGAAATAAGTTTTCAGAAAAACAGAATTTTGAACAGAGTTTTTGGACAGAAAACTTGTGTTTTGAATTGGTGAATTCATCCTAGGACAACATTCCTATTTATAGGTGAAATTGATAGTCAGTTAGGGAAGTTATCTATTCAAATTTGAAATTTAAAACGTTAGATAAAACACCAAAAATCAGTAACTGTACAACAGTCAGAAACTGCTATTAGTCGACTAGGGTATGAAGGTTAGTCGACTATAAGAACAATTTTTGCCTATATTAGTCGTCTATATAAGGGAGTAAGTCGACTATATAAAGACTGATACGGATGATAAATTTCTAGAAACTGTAATTAGTCGACCAGTAGAACATGGTTAGTCGACTATAACATGGGTTAGTCGACTAGGGTCTAGAGATAAGTCGACTAATACTGATGACAGATAATAAACAGACAGCAGGAATATTTTTGTGGAAGGGCTTAATCGACTGTATAATGGATCAAATCGACTAGGTTACAGGTTAGTCGGCTATAGTTGGGTATAAGTCGACTATATTTGACTATTGTGTGCGTGATCAAGGCTTTTAACAAAAATTCTAAAAATACACAAAAATAGTCAAATGCATCATATGAGTTTGAGCAACCAGAATTCTGTATAAATGCTTGAGATAGAGCTTCAAATGTATCTGTATCACTTTGTTATCCATCATCAAAATCTTTCAATCTGTAAGCTTCAACAACAACCCCTTCTCCCCCTCCATACCACCATACTCTCTCCCTCTCCTTCTCCCTCTCTTTTATTTCTTTTCTTTATTTTTTCTCTCATTTTTCTCTCTCTCCATCTCTCTCTCTCTCTCTCTCTCTCTCTCTCTCTATCTCTCTCCCCCACCAACTTCTTCTTCCTCCCCTTGATCGTCACTGCCAGCACCTCCAGCGCCACCGCCTCCCCCAAGCTGGGGCCGCCTTCCGCCAAGACCCCCTCTCCTCTTTCCCACTTCCCTCATCTTCAATCACTTCTCCTTCTTCTTCAATTTTCTCAAAACCCATCACGACCATCTCCTTTTCTTCTTCAAAATTCACCATCTATCCTACCAATTCCTCCATTCCCATCACCCAAACACCATCTCCATCTCCTCCTCCAACTCCCAACACCACCACATCTTCATCATCTTCAACCACCACCACCATCACCACCTTCAACCACAACACCAACCACAACAATAATATTACCATCAACAAATCCAACTCAAACCCCACCACCCCTTCCTCCCCAGGCCCAAGCCACACGCCGCCCCCTCTGGCGGCATCGTCGCCCCCTCGCCGCTGGCAGCGGCTAGAGCCGCCAGCTACCCCTCCCCCTTCTCCTCTTCTTTTTTCCATTCTTTCTTTCTTTTTTCTTTCTTTCTTTCTTTTCCTTCTTTCCTCTTTTATCCCCCTTGTATTTTATTCCCTATCTACCCTTTCATTCATCCCCTATTTACACCCCTCCTTATCCAGTGTAACTCCTCTCTCTTTCTCTCTCCAATATCTCTCTCTCTCTTTCATTTTTTCTCTCTCCTCTCTCATTCTCTCTCTTAATAAATTAGTATTTATGTATTTTAATATTGATTGATGGCATGCTCGTGTTTCTGTGTTCCGAGATTTTACAAAAATTTAGGCGAGTACCTTTTCTGGGATATGCTATTCTGACTTTTAATACATGATGGGTCGTTATGCGAGATGATATATGATATGTGAGAGATTTTCTAATATTAACACGGTATACGAATACCTGTTGACCGTTATTATAATTCAATGAACTGGTATTATACTTGTAATGGGTATGCCTAGATACGCTTCTGATTTGATCGGCTTCGCATAGCTAATTAATAAATTAATTTATTATGGTTATAGATATGATTGTGAAGAGTTTGAAATGTTTAAATATACTGTTCTCCTGTATCATGTTGCATGACCGGATGATTACCTGACATATGATATTATAACTCTGTATTCAACTCACCTGATACTGACATGTTAATTACCTGACACTGATATGTTTATATTTGATACCCGATCCTTGACACCTGATATCTGATACTAGTACTTGACATGTTATCACTTAACACCTGATGCTATGGCACCTGACTGGATACTGTCACACTTGACACCTATATTACATTGCCTATTCATGATTATCGCTTTTACGGGGACTTGACATAATTATTATACTGCTACCAGACATCTGGTACTCCTGTATTTCTGTACTCCTAAACTCTTTTACTCTTGAACTCTTATATTCTTAAACCCCTGAAATAGGGAGACTCTTGATATTATTCTCCTGATTCTATACTCTCGTTGATCCCCATAATTGGCTAATCATAGATATTAGATCACTGTGAATTCACTGTGGGCATTATCACTCAACAATTATAATAAAGTACTCAACTTACACCGGGTAGGGGAAACTGATAGATACCTGTATGATAATGGTGGATATCTCTGAGGTATCGTGTGGGACACGCAATGATAAGTCTCTGGAAGCAGGAGCTATATCTCTGAAGTGTCGTGTGGGACGCGTAATGATAAGTCCCGGAAGCAGCAGTCTAATCTATGAAGTGTCATGTGGGGCACGTAATGATGAGTCCCCAGAAGCAGCAACCTGATCTCTTAAGTGTCGTGTGGGGTGCGTAATGATAAGTCCCAGAAGCAGTAGCCTGAACCCTTGAGCTGTAGTCCCGAGAAAAGGCGGGAACTAAAAATATGAGCCACCAGATTTATCAGTTTTCAAGTGATAACTCGTCTTATTCATAAATGAATGTATGTGTACCCGTAACACATACCTAAACATATGGATAAGATGAATAACATAAAAATTTATAACCAACAATAATAATATTCGAAATATGGGGTATTTGATCACTCCTTTATTCGGGTCCTGGTACTCACATATGATAAGAAGTAGATCCAAATAAATATTTAAAATATAAATACATTATTATTAAATAGGAGATATTACATTCTACCCACCTTAACAAAAATTTCGTCATCGAAATTTCAATAAAGCGGGAAAATGATAAGTGGACCAAAATCAAGAAAATAAATATCAAGAAAATTGATGAATCAACAAAGTGGACCGATATCGATCGTGGATGACGTCTTCAAACTTTTACATCTCTTCTCAATGTATGATGGGCCCACCACGCTTCTATTGTGCTATTTTGATTTCTGGATGTGCAAATTCAAGGAGTCAAATCTCTCAATGAGTGTGTAAAATGAGAGAATGGTGCATGTGCATATCCGGTGTGAACATACTATGATACCAATATATAATTCATTGAAAAAAGACAAAAATTAAAAGATAGCTTGGTCTGATAAAATAACATTCAACATATTACCAGTATTACAATAACAGGCAGTGCGTAATCTAAAGAGTAAATGAATCCAACTATTATAAAAATTATTTGTCAGGTCAAGTGTCTATCATATCATATATGTATCAGGTGTCTATCATGGCAGGTAGGTGAAAATCACCTAGAGGGGTGGTGAATAGGTGATAATGCTAATCAATGCACAATTTAAAATTTATGATGCAACAATCTCACAATGCAAGTGAATATAGCAATGAAAGTAGAGAGCAAGTAATAAGAGCAATGAAAGTAAAGCAAGAATCAAGTGCAAGTAAACCAAACGCAAACACCGAGAATTGTTATCGAGGTTCGAGCACCCAGCTCTACTTCCCCGCCTTCCCCAGAAGGATTCCAACCACTTTCACTATCACAAAGATGTTACAAATTCACCGGAGTACCAAACTCCACAATCTCAAGTACAAGCAATCTCTTAGTAGTCAAAAGACCACAAACTCTCTCTTGCAAAATTCTCTTCCCTTACAAAGGTCCTTAGAGAACAATGAGTAGGAATGAAGCTCTTGTGTGCAAGGAGAAAAGAAAAAGAAATCAGAGAGTTCTTGAAAACACTTCAGAAAATGAGAGAGAATTTCAGCACAAAAACCAAGAAACAAAGCTCTTTTGAATGCCTTAAACTTTTGAAACTTTTGCAAATTTTTCTTGTAATTAATTGGTAAATGAACCTCTCCCCAAACACCCCTATTTATAGGAGAGGGCTAGGGTTTAGAGATAAAACATATTTAAGGCTAATCAGAAAGTATTAAAACCAAAACATGTCATTTAAACACACTTAAGTGAGAAAAGGACAAAAAATAAACCAGCTTAGGAAATAGCCGTTACTGTTCAAAAGGCTATCTCAGTCGACCGGCCGGTCGACCGCAAGTTCAAAATAATAGCTGTTGCAAGCTAACGGTCGACCGCCTGGTCGACCGAAAAATACAGAGAGCAGAAGTCTTGCAGTCAGGCAGGTCTCGGTCGACCATCCGGGTCGACCGTGAAACGTGCACACTGATACGCACTGCTGCCAGAACTCGGGTCGACTGGGTCGGCCGACCGGCTTGACCTGACACAGGGTCGGCCGACCCGGACGGTCGACCGGCTCAGGTCAAAAGCCAAAAACAAAATAGATTTTTGAAGGGGTTTTGAAATCTAACAACATAGTCTTGATTTGAAACAAGTTTAATACCCAAAATTGAGCTTATAAACTAAAGGCTTTAATTTAAAATAATTTTTACATATTTATGGGAAATATTTTTGGAAATAAGATGTGCGCAAAAACGTGTGTGATAGAGCTTCAAACCTATTCACTATTCTTTAACAAAACTTTAAACTAAAACAAATCTAATTAAGTCTCTTGAGCAATCTTGAGCCATGCAATGCCTTGCTAGAGCCTTCTCTTCTATGTTCCTTCCTTGATGTGCAAAAAGCCTTCTTTACTTTATGAACCTAGAATTTCTTGCAATAGCTAAGCAATGGCCTCCAAATATGGTACAAACCTGAAACTTATCTTAACAAACTAATTAGTACCATATAGCTCCTATTTGGTTTGTCATCATCAAAACTCTAAACAAATGGAAAGTGTAACCTTATGGGCCAACAATCTCCCCCTTTTTGATGATGACAAAACAAATAGACTATAAGCAAAATTATAGGGGAGGAGAAAGCTCCCCCTCAAATTATGCTATCATGAAAACAATGTAAGATGCAAGCAAAAATCATAAGACTAAAAATCATGAAATAAAATACTTGCAAAACACTTAAACTTAAAACCAAGAATTCATAAAAACACATCCAAAAACTAAAAACATATATAAACTCATATGGAACCAAAACCATATGAACTCACATCCAAAAACTAAAAACATATATAAACTCATATGGAACCAAAACCATATGAAATCATAATTCTATCATAAAAACTCATTCTCCCCCTTTTTGTCATACATCAAAAAGGGTTATGAAAACATTTTTATTCAATAACACATACATTAAGTTCACCACAAATGAATGAAAATCTAGCAAAATCAAGTGGTTTAGTGAAAATATCGGCTAGTTGCAAATCCGTAGAAACATAATCAATATCTATATCTCCTTTCTCAAAATGATCTCTAAGAAAGTGATATCTAATCTCAATGTGCTTGGTCTTACTATGTTGATTTGCATTCTTAGTCATGTGTATAGTACTAGTATTATCACAAAATATTTTTATATGGTCAAAATGCAAATCATAATCAAGGAGAGTATGTTTCATCCAAAGGACTTGTGCACAACAAGCCCCCGCGGCAACATACTCCGCCTCGGCGGTTGAGAGAGCTACGGAATTTTGTTTCCTAGAGGACCATGAAACAAGACAATTACCAAGAAATTGACATGTCCCACTAGTACTCTTTCTATCTACTCTACAACCCGCATAGTCGGCATCCGAATAACTCGTCATTGAGAAATCTCCGGTTTTCGGATACCATAGACCCATTCCAATTGTGCCCTTAATATAACGAATAATGCGTTTTACCGCAATAAGATGGGACTCTTTGGGACACGATTGAAATCTAGCACAAAGACACACACTAAACATGATATCCGGCCTACTTGCCGTCAAATACAAAAGACTTCCTATCATGCTTCTAAACAATTTAATATCAACATTTTTACCTTGGTCATCCTTATCAAGCTTGGTGGTAGTTGCCATGGGAGTGTTGCAAACCTTTGAGTCTTCAAGTCCAAACCTCTTTACGAGTTCCTTTGCGTATTTGACTTGACATATGAAGTTCCCATCTTGCAATTGCTTGATTTGGAGTCCAAGAAAGAAATTAAGCTCACCCATTGAAGACATTTCAAACTCACATTGCATAACCTTTTCAAATTCTTGCATAAAAACTCATTAGTAGAACCAAAAATTATATCATCAACATAAATTTGCACAATTAAAATGTCATTATCAACATGCTTAGTGAATAGAGTTGTGTCTACTTTGCCTTTAATAAAATTATTTGAAATGAGAAAACTAGAAAGCCTTTCATACCAAGCTCTTGGAGCTTGTTTCAATCCATACAAAGCTTTATCAAGTTTAAAAACAAAATTAGGATGAACATGATCAATAAAACCGGGAGGTTGTTCAACATAAATTTCTTCATTTATAAAACCATTCAAAAATGCACTTTTCACATCCATTTGAAAAAGTTTAAAATTTTTGAAAGATGCAAAAGCTAGTGTCATCCGTATGGCTTCAAGCCGTGCTACGGGTGCAAAGGTCTCCTCAAAGTCAATTTCCTCAACTTGAGTGTAACCTTGGGCCACTAACCTAGCTTTATTCCTAATGACATTTTCAGACTCATCCATCTTGTTTCTAAAGATCCACTTAGTACCAATTATTGGTCTATCGTGGGGCCTAGGAACAAGGTGCCAAACTTGGTTGCGCTCAAATTGATTGAGTTCCTCTTGCATGGCTAGCAACCAATATGAGTCCGCCTCGGCTTCGAGGATGCTTTTGGGTTCAAAATGAGAAATGAAAGCAAAGTTACCACATAGGTCATGGAGTTTGGAGCGAGTTGTTACCCCTTTAGATGCATCACCTAAGATGAGCTCCTTGGGATGATTTGTGGCATATCTCCAAGCTTTAGGAAGCGGTTGAGAGCTTTCCTCTTTATCCTCTTGAACGTCACCAATTGGTTCTTGCTTATCATCTTGAGCGGGTGAGTCCTTCAAGGATAGTCTCTCCATGTCTTCACCTAATGGGTCAATCTCTACAACATTCTCAACAACCACAGTAGATTCTTCAAATTTAACATGCATGGATTCTTCAATGGTAAGTGAAGATCTATTGAATACTCTATAAGTTTTGCTAGTAGTAGAATATCCAACAAAGATTGCTTCATAAGCCTTAGCATCAAATTTACCCAAGTTATCTTTAGTATTCAAAACAAAACACTTGCATCCAAAAACTTTAAAATATGCTACATTTGGTTTTCTAGAATGATACATTTCAAAAGATGTTTTGGAAGAATTCTTACATAAATAAATACGATTTGAAATATAGCATGCGGTGTTTACGGCCTCGGCCCATAGATATTGAGGGAGGTCATATTCACTTATCATTAGCCTAGTCATCTCTTGAAGTGTTCTATTTTTCCTTTCTACAACTCCATTTTGTTGTGGAGTTCTAGGATAAGACATTTCATGCTTAATTCCCTTTTCATCACAATAAGTCATGAAGAGTTGGTTAACAAACTCACCACCTCTATCACTCCTTATTTTCAAAATCGAAAAAACCCTTTTCTTTTTCAACTCTTTTTCGAAAAATCTTAAAATGAGAAAAAGTTTGATCTTTGTGTTCCAAAAAGAAAACCCAAGTGAAACGGAAAAAATCATCAACTAAAACAAATGCAAATCTACTACCATTTAAGCTCTTAGTTTTAGTAGGTCCAAAAAGATCCATGTGAACTAATTCTAAAGGCCTAGTTGACATGATATCCTTGATTGGTTTGAAGGAAGACTTGGTTTGTTTCCCAAGTTGGCACGCACCACAAATGCGGTCTTTCTCAAACTTCAAGTAAGGAATACCCTTCACCAATTCCTTTGAATTAATCTTAGAAAGATGATCAAAAGATGCATGTCCTAATCTTCTATGCCAAAGTCAAGAATTTTCATCAAAAGCATTTAAGCATTTAGTAGAACATTCCACATTAAGCATGTCAATGATATAAACATTATCATCACGAAAACCGGTGAGAATACAATCATTGGTTTTAACATCAAAGATTTTGCAAGAAGAATAATCAAAAACAACTTTAAGTCCACGGTCACAAAATTGACTAATGCTAAGCAAATTATGTTTCAAACTATCAACAAGTACAACATTTTCTATAGTGGGAGATGCACCAATTTGAATGTTACCTATACCGATGATAGTGCCTTTGGAGTCATCCCCGAAGGTGACGGAGCCACCTTCCACGTACCTTGATAGGGTTGTTAAGTTATTGATGTCCCAAGTCATGTGTCTTGAACAACCACTATCAAGGTACCACCGCTCCCTACGTCTTGGAGCCTTGGTGTGTACCTACATCAAATAATTTAGGACTTGATTTTGGTACCCACATTTTCTTGGGTCCTAAAGAGTTAGTTTCATTAACCCAAACAAGATTATTGGTTCTATTTATTTGGTCATAATAAAATTTAACCAAATGTCTATTCTTACCACAATATGTGCATCTATACACTCTACCATATTTAAAAGCATAGTGAGTGTGTGATTTGTGAGCATGAGAATTATGAGCATGAAAAGATTTAGCATGAGAAGTGTTATGTGTAGTGTGAGCATGAGGAATCTTAACATGTGAATCTTTAGCATGAGAGGTGTGCTTTTTGGAAAACATTTCTTCAAGTTTCTTAGTGTTAAAAGCACAATCTTTTGAAGTCTTTTCAAAATCAACAATTCTAATTTTTAAAGAAGAAATTTCTTTTTCATCAATCTTAGGAAATTTTGCTTTGCAAGCAACTTTGTAAGCACTAAATTCATTTTGGGTAGAAATGAGATTTGAAGAAATTTCATCTTTTTCTTTAGAAATAATAGCAAGTTGATTTTTAAGAAAAGCAACTTCCTTTTCCAATTTAGAGCATTTAATCTTTTTATTATCATATGTTTCTGAAAGTTCAACAAAAGCATGCACAAAACTTCTTTACTTAATTCATCATCTTCTTCATCAAGAGGTTGAGGGTTACCTTTGGTGTGTTTGCCATGAAACACATATTCGCTATATCCACCTCTTCCTCGGACTCGCTTTTCGAATCCCAAGTTGCCTTGTACTCTTTCTTTTCTTCCGGTTTCTTTGGCTTGAAGGAGGAGGTCATCTTCTTCTTGAACTCCGGGCAATCGGCCATGATATGTCCGGGTTTTCGGCAATTGTAGCATATAATTTTTCTCTCCTCTTTGCCTTCAAATTTCCTTCGGAAGTTGAGCTTGTTCCTCCGGTACATTCTCTTCACATTGCGAACAAGTAGTGATAGCTCCTCATCTTCTTCTTCATCTTCTTCGTCGTCTTCAAGAGTGGATGAAGACTTGAAGGCTATGGATTTCTTCTTTAGTGAAGCGGCCTCTTCTCTTGCTTTCTTTTCCATCTCATGGGTTTTTAAGTTCCCAATGAGACTAATGAGGTCCATCTCATCCTTGTCGTTCAATTCTTTCAAGGTGGTGGCCTTGATCTCCCATGATGTAGGAAGTGCCCGAATCACTTTTCGCACCTTTTGGTCATTGGAGATGTCATCACCTAAAGAAGAAAGAGCATTGGTGATTTTAGTAAATCTAGTAATCATACAATCAATAGATTCTTCATCAATCATTTTAAAGGATTCATATTGGGACCTTAAGAGATCTATCTTAGCTCTCTTAACTTGTGAAGTCCCCTCGTGTGTGACCAATAAATGTTGCCAAATCTCATAGGCGGATTGGCAGTGAATTACCCGTGTAAGGTCATCCTCATTCAAGGCGGTTAATAGGGAGTTTTGGGCCTTGGAGTTAGCCTCATATTCTCTAAAGGTGAAGTTGGTCCAAGTTCTCTCATCACTATCGGGTACAACATAAGGTTTGGTCAAAGATTTTGCAACTAAGCTACCTAAGGATTGCAAAAAGATAGTCATCCTAACCTTCCAAATAGGGAAATTAAGTCCATCAAATTTAGGAGGGATTTTGATGTTATCGGCCATGTTTACTAGTGAATGACAAATGAAATGCAAAGGTTGATTAGCAAATTTTAAGGATCTCTCTAAGGATGTTAAGCCAAACCTAAAGTCCAAGCTCTGATGCCAATTGAAAATCACCTAGAGGGAGGGTGAATAGGTGATAATGCTAATCAATGCACAATTTAAAATTTATGATGCAACAATCTCACAATGCAAGTGAATATAGCAATGAAAGTAGAGAGCAAGTAATAAGAGCAATGAAAGTAAAGCAAGAATCAAGTGCAAGTAAACCAAACGCAAACACCGAGAATTGTTATCGAGGTTCGAGCACCCAGCTCTACTTCCTCGCCTTCCCTAGAAGGATTCCAACCACTTTCACTATCACAAAGATGTTACAAATTCACCGGAGTACCCAACTCCACAATCTCAAGTACAAGCAATCTCTTAGTAGTCAAAAGACCATAAACTCTCTCTTGCAAAATTATCTTCCCTTACAAAGGTCCTTAGAGAACAATGAGTATGAATGAAGCTCTTATGTGCAAGGAGAAAAGAAAAAGAAATCAGAGAGTTCTTGAAAATACTTCAGAAAATGAGAGAGAATTTCAGCACAAAAACCAAGAAACAAAGCTCTTTTGAATGCCTTAAACTTTTGAAACTTTTGCAAATTTTTCTTATAATTAATTGGTAAATGAACCTCTCCCTAAGCACCCCTATTTATAGGAGAGGGCTAGGGTTTAGAGATAAAACATATTTAAGGCTAATCAGAAAGTATTAAAACCAAAACATGTCATTTAAACACACTTAAGTGAGAAAAGGACAAAAAAATAAACCAGCTTAGGAAATAGCCGTTACTGTTCAAACGGCTATCTCGGTCGACCGGCCGGTCGACCGCAAGTTCAAAATAATAGCCGTTGCAAGCTAACGGTCGACCGCCCGGTCGACCAAAAAATACAGAGAGCAGAAGTCTTGCAGTCAGGCAGGTCTCGGTCGACCGTCCGAGTCGACCGTGAAACGTGCACACTGATACGCACTGCTGCCAGAACTCGGGTCGACTGGGTCGGCCGACCGGCTTGACCTGACACAGGGTCGGCCGACCCGGACGGTCGACCGGCTCAGGTCAAAAGCCAAAAACAAAATAGATTTTTGAAGGGGTTTTGAAATCTAACAACATAGTCTTGATTTGAAACAAGTTTAATACCCAAAATTGAGCTTATAAACGAAAGGCTTTAATTTAAAATAATTTTTACATATTTATGGGAAATATTTTTGGAAATAAGATGTGCGCAAAAACGTGTGTGATAGAGCTTCAAACCTATTCACTATTCTTTAACAAAACTTTAAACTAAAAACAAATCTAATTAAGTCTCTTGAGCAATCTTGAGCCATGCAATGCCTTGCTAGAGCCTTCTCTTCTATGTTCCTTCCTTGATGTGCAAAAAGCCTTCTTTGCTTTATGAACCTAGAATTTCTTGCAATAACTAAGCAATGGCCTCCAAATATGGTACAAACCTGAAACTTATCTTAACAAACTAATTAGTACCATATATCTCCTATTTGGTTTGCCATCATCAAAACTCTAAACAAATGGAGAGTGTAACCTTATGGGCCAACAGTAGGCATATAACAAGGTAGCACACATCAAACATGGCGTATCATGTCAGTTAATTATTATTAATTATGTCAGCGAACACCAATTGCCATATGTAATAGACGCATCACATACTACGTGTACTGCACATGTCATTTGTGCTCTTATGTTATTGAAACTGATTGGTTGGAGATATTGTCTGTGTTTTAAGTGGATCCGTACATACTCGAGAGCACGACCCAAACTCCTGGCGCTGAACGAGGCCCTACTGCTAGGCAGATAACATGTATAAAAAGTCAGGTAACATGTATAATATGTATATTAGAAACGAGAACAAGATGGGGTGTCAGTCACCCCCACAGGAATCCTACAGTGAAACTCTCTTTCGGCTGTGCAACCTATATTCTAGGTCCATCCAAAATACAGACGTTGTCTCCTCTATTAATTTTTCCAGTCCCAGTGAAAGTTCTTTAATGATCATGTTGTTTAGTTTACTGAGATTGACTAATGTACATGTTACTTAGATTACTGAAATAACTCGGTGATAGCAATGGTTACAATATCAACAGTGCAATCAGGATATCAGTATAACAGGATGTCAGTGAACAGGATAAGCAGAACGATGTTATTACCGTATAACAATATTTTTTCTAGCGATTTTAGTAACATGGACAGTATGTGCTATCAGGTCAAGGTCATGTACAATCAGTCAAGTTTTCAAGTGAAATCACGATATTATTCAGAATTATGAGTCTGGTTCTTTTCTGACATTTCACTACTTATGATTATTTCAATATTTTCTAAAGATAACAAGCAATAGTCCAAACAATGTAATTCCAAGAAATTTGCAATTACTTATTTAAAATATTTATAAGAATGTCTACACTGTCACAGAGTAAATAATTTTAGAACGAACTATTTAACTATTTCATAAAAAATTCAATCAAGAAAAATACGTAGTACTGGATGCCAGTTTATTTAATAAACCATATAAATAATTAAACATGAAATAAATCATGATTTACTGAAAATGCGATAAAACACCCAAAATAATATTTAGAATTTACAATATGCCTTGTTCTTGAAATTTCGCTACTTATTGTTACATTTTATTATCTTTTCTGAATAACAAATATTTATGATTTCCAATGATTGAAAATTGAAATTAGAAATGATCATTTAAACATATAAATATCCACGCGATCAAATGCAGGCATAAATTGATAAACCAAGGTATAATATTTTTATAGAATGACAGTTGATAGTTTTCGTAATGTCCAGATTTATTGAATAATTTAAATTATTGATCATTAAACAAGTGATCAAAAACCATTTCAATAAACAATAAATAAATTTTTAAACAAAAATATACACTTGCTAAAGTATTCATTTGAGTTGGACATACGTGAGCCTGAAACATTGATTCACCATGATTAACCGCGAATAATAATCTAAATACAAAATAACATTTATTGAAAAAGGGATTTCAAAATATTCACATGAAATGACATGATAAAACACATGAATAAAATGACCAAATAAAGTAAATAGTCACTAAGTATGTCGCAGTTGCGTAGATCTATCCTCCATGGTTCCAATACTTTAAGAATCACCTGAATCGGAGACAACCGAGATACGACCCAAAATCCAACTCTTGTTGGCCCAAAGGCCCATCACTCTAATTTTGATGATGATCAACTCATGTAGTTATAGTACTAATGATCTTGTGTTTAATTAGTCTCAGATTTATGATCAAGATCCTAGTTGGTGTTTAGCTTCAATAAAGGATTTAAAGTCATGCTTTGGAGTTAGCACGGTTTGATTCAAGAGCCTATGCATCAAGACCACATCAAGTACTCAAGAGGAGTCTAGCTCTTTGGATCAAGTTTGGACCAAGTCAAGAAGATGAGAAGACTTCAAGTGAAGACTTCAAGAAGATCAAGACTTGAGTTTATGTTTGTTTTTAAGATTTTGTTTTAGATAAAATGTAAAGGATAGAATAGTTGGTGGATTGCTCAAATATACCATATACACTCACACACAAGATTTAGATGTGTTTTCATAAAAGAGTTTTTATTTTTGGAAAAATACAAAAGACTTTTCATTTTGAAAAAATACCGGTTTGATTTTTGGTTCTCAAAGTATATATGTTTTAACCAAAACCACTTTAATGTTTTATTGTTAAAAACATAGATATTTCATCATGTATGTGTAGTGGATTATATCCATACACTCTAAGCTTTAAAAGAGTTCAAAATATCTTGTTTTTGTATTTGGAGAAGTTTTGAAAAAAATCTATTTTGAAAAAATACGGTTTTTGTTTTGAACCAAAATTTCTAAGTTACAAAAATAGTTCAAAATGTTTGTAACATGTCTTGATTTTACTCAAACATGTTTGTTTATCAAAGTATAATATTGAACCTATTTTTAGATTTTTCGTGAATTTATGAGATTTTATTTGAGTCAAAAAGTCTAGTTTTAAATCCCTTAAAGTGACCTGTCTGGCTTCTGCCGGTCGACCAGACCGGTCGACCGAGCTAGGAGTCGGTCGACCGACTCGGTCGACCGACGTGCACAGACGTTCACGCCAGTCTGGCTGGAGGGCCGGTCGAACGTCCCGGTCGACCGTCCAGAGAGCTCTGCTCTTTGGAAAGGCCCCGGTCGACCGGGCGGTCGACTGGACAGAGAGCCTGCTCTATGTATCCAGGCCACGGTCGACCGGGCCGGTCGACCGCTGGCCCAACGGTCAGAAATCTGACCGTTGGCCGGTCGACCGGGCGGTCGACTGACAGCAGCCAGAGCTGCTGACTGGGCTATAACGGCTAGTTTTTTGATAGCATATAAATTGGGTCTTTCTTGGGTTTATGCACCAGTTTTTCTTACTCTTTTAAGTGGTTTTCTCCACTTGTTTAAGAGCCAAATACTTCCATTCAAATGGAGAGTTTATCAAGAGTTTTTCAAAAGTGATTTCTTGTGTTTTCCACCACAATTCCGATCCTTATTTTTCTCACAAACACTTGAGCTATCCATTGATATATTCATCCTATAGGAGTGTTATTGTGAGATTGTTTTTAGGTGATCAAAGTGTTGTGATCACCAAAGACTTAATCTTTGCTTTGAGGAGGCGGACATGTGTGTTCGCATTGTTTCGAGTTCTAGTGTGAACTCGGTATTTGAGGTGTGGCCTCGGCGAGCTTGTGGGCTTGCGGTGTGTTCGGGAACAAGAGAGGGACTAGAGAGTTTAAGAGTTCTAGTGGGAACTCCTTGTAGGTGTGCGGCACTGAGTGATCCGGTGGGATCGGTTTATAGTGAAAATCCTTCAAGTGTTGAAGGCGGGGACGTAGAGCAAGTGTGCTCGAACCTCAAAATAATTCTCCCGTGTTTGCGATTGCTTTCTCTATCTCTTACTTGTTTATATCTTGCATGCTTATATTGTCTTTATCTTTATATGCTTGATATATTGTGTGCTTAATTGTTATATGCTTGGGGATTGTTTGCTAACACTTGTATTCAACCAAGAGAGCCAACGCGGCACCTCAACTCTTATTTAGAGAAATCTTGAGGAGTTAGTTCAGAGCCCTTCACGGGGAATCCGACTATACTCTTGTGTTATACGTGGTGTTTAGTTTAAGAAGTTTTAGTTTGCATCATATAAGTTCTTAATTCCACATTATTGACCATTAGATTAGCTAGTCACCTATTCACCCTCCTCTAGATGACTACAATTGGTATCAGAGCCACGTGCTCTTGATTTGGGTCTTACAACCTAGAGTTAAAGATCCTCATTTTATAGCTAATCACAATATTTGTACACACACCATGAATTTCATGTCACCAACCACTTTTGACATTCTTAACATCCAAACTTGGAAGTTTAAGATATCTTTGTACCTCAAAGCCCTATGCATTCATGTTTATTTTGCCACTATTAAAGATTCATAATTTTTAAATGGCAAAAATCTAGAGGCTAATACAAAAGCCCTATTTGCTTTAAGATCTACCCTAAATGATGAATATTTATCTAGGGTTGCTAATCTTGATTCAGCTTTTGTAGTTTGGAACACCATACTCTCCCTTGACGAAAAGGATCATTACTATGCGGGGAGCAACTCGGATGTTGGAAGTAACACTTCCAACGTGTGCTACATGATCCAAGGGGATAACCCCCTTGAAGTAAACACCGAATCCGAGCTAGATGAAGATATTGATATGTCATATGATGAGCTTGCATCTTTTTGTCAACAATTACTTGAAAAATATGACTTGATTAAAAAGGATAACAAGAATTTGAAAAAGAAATTTGATTGCATATTAAAAGAAAATGAGTCTTTTAAAAATAAAGTTGCATGCATTGAAAAAGAAAATGAATGTTTGAAAAATGAGAATATTTTCCTATCTTCAAAACTAAATGATCTTTGTGAGGGAAATACTTCATTGAAAAATAAAATTGTTTTGGTGAAAAAACAAAAAAGAAGTTGCTTTACATGAGAACACTTCTTTGAAAAGAAAAATTGTTGAAAAAGAAAAAGAAAATGTTTCTAAAAAGAATAAGAAAAATGATTCTCATTCTCATCATGCTTTACATGCCACTACTAATCAAAATGAGATAAAATTTTTGAAAAATAAAATGGATTGTTTGAGCTCAACTTTGAGCAAATGTGCATTTAATCATAAGAGATTGGAAACCTTGTTTTCAAGGAAACAAGCTCCACATATTCATGCACATCACCCACATGATGCATATGCACATTTTGCACGCCATGATCATTCTCATTCACATGTGCATAGTAGAGTGTACAAGTGTACACATTGTGGCCGCAAAGGCCATTTAGCAAGATTTTGTTATGATAGAATAAAATCTTTAAATTTTGCTAATAAAAATGTTTGGGTTCCTTACAACGCTAACCCTCATGGACCCAAAAGAAAATGGGTACCAAAGTCCCCACCTTGTGTATTTGATGTAGGTGCGGGCTCTCATACGACGTAAGAGATTTGGTGCCTTGGTGGTGGATGCACATGGACTTAATGGATATACATTTGATGCACCGCTATCAAGGAAGTTTGGTGGAGCGACCACCATGTTTTGGAGACTTAGAGCATAGTTTTTTGGTTTAGTAACTATCTCTAAACTCCTACTTTAGTTTACATGCTTTTCATTGATGATTTTTGTAGCATGTTCATGTTTTTGTGCTTCATGTGGTAAATACTAGTTTAGATATAGTTTTTGTCAAAACTTAGATATATACTTATACAAGTAGTGAGCAACTATCGATTCACATACGTTTGCACTTCATTGTTCATTTGTACTCACTATATGCACATGTATAGCCTAGTTTTGATGATTCCTCATTTATACTTGTTTTGCCTATATTTGGTTTTGCTTCATGTATATATGTATTTTTGCTCAAATCTAATAAATATACATGTATACCCTTGAGTCACTTGCCTTCATGCAAATTACTTTATAGACTCATTTTATGTTTGAGATATGTATGTATATTGTTAGTTTTGATTAGACATACATATACCTTGAAGTTTAGTTTTAATAAATTTTTTTTTATGATATTCATGTTTGTTTTGAGCTTCATTGATTATTTTCATGAAAATGCTATTTACATGATTATTGAACACTCACACTTTATTTGTTTATTCATGACTTGTTTCATGAACACTTTTATGAGCTTTATCGATTTTGAGTGTCAACTTTTGTGTATTTGGTATGATCATGAAATACATATGATTTGATTTCATGTTTTGAAGGATCTTTAA
Organism: Agave tequilana; assembly: GCA_038442645.1. Lineage (NCBI taxonomy): Eukaryota > Viridiplantae > Streptophyta > Magnoliopsida > Asparagales > Asparagaceae > Agave > Agave tequilana. The sequence goes on along the minus strand of JAVJIF010032442.1, from coordinate 123,645 downwards.
CTAGTTTTTCAAAAATTAATTTAACTAGTTATTTATTCTTCATTTGGTAGTGCTTGCTTTACAAGATATTTATATGTTTAAGGCACACCATGAGTTTATGCTAAGCTTAATTCAAATCTTGTTTTTCAATTGATTTCTCGATATAAGCTTATGCATTTTCTTCAATTGATATTTTTTTATCAAAATATACAATATATTTCAATTGGTATCTATTAATCTATTTATTTCAATTGGTATTCATATTTTTCATTGATATCAAAATACAAAAATGTTTCAATTTCTATTTGGTATCACAAATGCTTCTATTTCATATGATAACTATATCTTGTGATATCTTGATTTGTTGAAAAGAAAAATTCAAAATTTATATTGTTTAGATTACAATTTGTATAAAAATGTTTTTGATTACAATTGTTTTAAAATGTTTTGATATGTATTGCCTATATGCAAGGGGAGCTTAATATCTCTTCTACATATAGATTCATGTTGAGTGTATCTTATATTGAGGATGTAACGTCCCGATCCGGCGGGTACGGAGACGTTACTGTGACGTATATACGTAGGTCAGAAATACCCTCACGTATATACGCTAAGCATCAGTACAAGTAAGAATCAGAGTACGGAAGCACGTGGTGCATTATACATTCCAACCAATGAGCACAGTTACAAAGTTATCACCCGATGTGACACAATATTACAATAATATTACATCACCAATATGGCGCAATTGCGAGAATACAAAGGATGGTACAAGTATGAACAATACAAAAGGTGGCTCAGAGTCATAGCAAGAAAACTCTAGAGCCGAATAAGGGGGGCCTAGAAGGATGGGGCTCTGGACGGTCTGCTGGAGATCCACGCTACCGCTGCGCCACTCTGATCAGCAACTGGGAGAATCCACACGCTCCAATCTTCAAAACCTGGACATAAGGATCCAGAGGAGTCAGAACTCCCCGGCGAGTGGTGATGCGAAAGCCGGATGGCGAGTATGGATAAGCACACGTGTATCGATATGAATCATAAACATGAAAACCATGTCGTAGGCACAAGCATGCAGGGGCAAGTAGATATACAGCATATGATATCAAGCAGGAAAGACTCATAGTATGATCAGATAAGAGCAGGAGACGGGTGGAATATAATACAAATAGAAAGACAGGATATGAACAGGTATAGTATAATGATCATAAAACCGAAAATCTGAAGTAAAATCCGATACAATCAACCATGGTAAAGCATACTACGGATCCATAGCTGGCATCTTTTATTATTATTATTACTCGTCTTACCCCGATGTCTAGATATGTGAACTAGCGTCCCAGCGTACATATATCCACATCTGAGTAAAGCAAGGTTGTTATTGGAAACCAACGAGGGTATCAACGAACAATGTTTATAGTGGGTCCCGTGTATGCCCGGGACTACGGTCCAGGACGTTCCGTTACTGGTACTCGAAACCAGCCGCAAGGCGTACAGGAGGGTCTTATAGAATGCCCTTATCAAGATGGTACCAAGAAGGAGGGAGCCAGCACTCCCCTCGGTCGCCTGGAGGCCCACAGGTCAGACCGGAAGTGTTAGTTGCACAACATACCTAGTACCACTGTAAATACGAACATATATTGATAGCCGCAAGTTTTCCCCGACCCGATGTAAGTTGTTCCTTTTTATGATTTATTATGTAGTTATCAATTTTACGGGAATAGCAGGTACAAGATATGATCAGGAATTCAGGAGTACATGAGTACTATAGAATCAGGTCACTGTATATATAATACAGGATAACAAGTATAGTATTCCCGTAAATGTGATAATCATAGGTCAAGTATTAATACGTCAGGAGGCAGGTGATAAGTCATGTCATAATAAGAAGCAAGTGTCAAGTAGTCGGGTGTCAAGTGATGACATATCAGTTGTCAAGTAATACGGACAGGTGTCAGGTATTAGCATGTAGATAATAGATATCAAGTAAAAGCATGTCAAGTGTTAACATATCAAGCAAGTACTTGGCAAGTGATAAAGTAATAGCTGAGCACAATAAAGCAGAGTTGAGCAAGCTGGAGCGAAACTAATGTACAACACTAAATGCTATCACGCTCGGCGTGGTTACCGCTCACAGCGTAGCTAGACACACGTGTCGCAGCAAGCGTATGAACGCCATACTACCGCTCACGGGGAAGCCATGCTCCCGGGGTAACTATACTCGAACGGAGCAAGAGGTAAAGTGTTGACGCTAGGTCCGCCTACCAGGCGTAGCATAGAGAAAGTCCAAAGGACTTCAAACCTCAAAGGTTGTACCCGGTGGTTAGGGTACCTACAGAGAAGGCGTTAGTTTCAGATACAAATACATAAGACAACCAAGTCGATCTAACGAAGCGGGAAAGTCAAGAGGAAAGCGAGAACACTCGCCTAAATCTTTAGAAAACACAGTGAAATTCCCGATCTCCGGAATTCAGGTAGCCAACGCGTAAACGCGTTAAAGGGAAAGTGATAGAGAGGAGAAAATCAAGAGAGAGAAAGAGAATGAGAGAGGAGAGAGAAAGTGAGAGCTAGAGAGAGAAGTACATGGAGAGAGTGTGCCCAGGGGAATGTAGTGTTAAAAGTGAGACGCGGGAGTCGCAGACGCGGGAGTCGCGTCGCATAGATGCAACAAACGCGAGGTTCGAGACCCGCGTTCAAGTCAGGACACGAGAAGAACGCGGACGCGGACGTGGGTTCCGCATAGCGTTATCACGAGAAGAACACAGACGCGGGCATGAGCTCCGCGTCGTGTTGACACGAGAAGGACACAGACGCGGGCATGGGCTCCGCGTTGCGTCGATATAAGAACACGAAGGCCACGTTAAGGAATTGCTTGGACGCGGGGGTGAGATCCACGTCAGCAATTTAACAGAGAGAGACAGGGAGATAAGAAGGAGTGAGAGAGAGACAGTACAGGAGAGACAAAGAGAGGGAGAGAAAATGAGACGCAGGGAAGAAAGGAGATAGAGGAGACGCAGGGAATTAGTGAAAGAAGTCAAGGAAGAGAAAAAGGAAAGAAGGAAAGAAAGAAAGAAAGAAGAAGGAAAGAAAAAGGAAGGAAAGAAGAAAGGGAGAAGAGGAGAACGGTCGGCCATCTCCGGCCGGCTGGCGGCGGCGCCGGCGGCCAAGGCCGGCAGCCCATAGGGTAGCCCAAACCCGACCAAGGAAGGGTGCAAATCTAGCTCATTTTGAATTTTCAGAATTTTGAAAATAATGTTTAAGAGAGCGACGAGTTGGCTAGGATGGAAGAGCTCGCCGAGGAGGAGAACTTGGTGTGTTCGTTGTTGGCTAAGGTGGTGTAGGTGGTGGTGGAAATGATGGTGAAGTTGGTGGTAAGAATGGGTTGTTTGGTGGAAAGAGAGGAAGAAGAAGGTGGTGTTGTGGTGGTGTTATGGTTGTTGTTGTTGTTGGAATGAAGGAGGAGATGGAGGAGAGACAGATGGTGGAATTGGTGGTGGAAATGAAGGGGAGAGTGGAGAAGATGGCCGACCAATGGGAGGGCAAGGGACTTGGTGGGCTGCTGTTTCGTTGGCTGCTTGCTGGAAGAAGAAATGAAAGAGAAGGAAAGAAAGGGGGGTGGTTATATAAGGGAGAATGATTATTACAATATTGCCATCCCATCCTTACATAAAGAGACTTGCGTCTCCACTAAATGGGCTGCGTCCCCATAAAAGCAAATCCGCATCTAGGCAAAACTTACTGGCCTGAACAATGTCTAAACTTGTTAACATTTACAAAAGACAAGTGACAGGCAAGCTGACGACCAGTTCTGTACCCATCTCCGAGGGACTAATCAGCAACTTGGACTCTACTGATCCAGTGAAGTAGACAGTGAGCCCAGATTGTCTTTGAACAGACCTCAGCAGGTCTAAAATGCTAGGTTAGCTCAACACTTAGCATCACATGAGCTCAAAGGGATAGCCTCGCCAGAGAGGCTAAGATCGCCCAACTTCGCCTTGAAGCCGTTCAAAGCTCCATCAGGAAGCTAACTTACAGCTTCGCCTGAAGTACTCAGTTAACTCCATAGAGAGTTAGCTTCGCTCGAAGCCACACACAACTGCGCAGAAGGATGTTCGGTAGCTTTACCACAGATGTTATTTAGCTCCGCTGGAGAGTTTTCTTCTAACTTCGCCAGATGCTCCTTCCAACTCCGCTGCGAGCTCGACGCGGTAGCTCCGCTGCGGGTCTTTCATGGTCAACCTTTGACCAATTAAATCTCTAGATGAGATCAAATCAATTCAAAATCAAGATCAAATCTAATCAAGATCAAATCTGAGATCAAATTTGGCAGTTGTTTGCCATAATCTCTTGACTCTCCTAAAACAAGTAAGAAGATCAGGGGAGATCTTCCAATTATATGGAAAGAATCAAAACAGATCAGGAAACCGACCTACCTGCTACTTCTAACTTCACAGAAGCTGATTCTAGCCTCGCAGCAAGGCTACTTTTCAGATTTAAACAGATTGACTCAATCTGTTTCCAGATTTTTAAGGGACAATTATACCCCTGCTCTCCTTATAAATAGCCCACCAGAGGCACATGGCGCAAAAACACACACGGAGGCTGAAAAATAGAGAGACGGCTAAACAGAGATCTATTCTCTTGCTTCCAAGAATTCAGAGAATTCAGAGAACTAGTTCTCTAATCAGGGTGTTGATACACTAATACCTTCCTTCCTCTCAATGAATTTTCGGAACCAGGCGAGAAGGAATTCCCAAGTGAAGGCAGTTTGAGAAGTAACAAGAGGGTTCTACCAACCTTCTGTTCTCCGATTCCCCGAACCAGGTGAGAAGGGAATCCTATCGATCGCATCGTCAAAGGGACAAAGTGGTCACGCGCTGACCAGACTCCTATCGGCACACTTCTCCAGAATCTCAGAGGAGATCTACTTGTAATGTTTTTTTAGAATACTTGTAATTTAGCTCCTCGACACTTTTTTGTAAGTTTTCCCCCTTTGCAAAATCAATGAAAAACAATAATATACTTCCCAAACAAAATAATACTTGGGATATCCTCATTCCAAGACTACAACATACACAATTAGTTAGGAACTAGTAGCCATTCCAAAATTATAAATCCAGCGAAATCTGTCAAGTTACCTGCATAACATTGCTTACATAAAAGATGTCGGAATATAAATACAAGGTCCGTCCTTTAGACTTTACATATATCACAAAAGATCATAACATGAATTACATGATTTCTATCAACTTAGCATAATAAGCTCAACACAAAACATAAAGAGTTCCAAAATGAGTAGAAGTAAAAGAAGACAATAAGACCCTTTCATAGGACACCACAAATTCTCACGCCGGTCCTTGACCCTTGCTTAGACCTGAAAAGAATGTTGTCAAGAAAAGGGATGAGCTTGAAGGCTCAGTGAGTAAACCAAGTTATTGCATAATATTCTAGTTAATCTTTTAGCTTTGATAGTTTATAATCTTTATAGTAGGCCGCCACTAGGCCAAAGTTTAAGAAATATATGCTAACATTCCTTGGTCTACTTTATACACTCATATGATGATACATGGCGTGGTAGTAGTTTTTCTTTTATCGCGATTTGTAATATGTTATAATTCAAGTCATAATAATTTTTAAGTTTTGATAGCACAAGCATCTTCTATAAACATCACATCAACAAGTAACATTTCGTCACCACAACATTTCAAAGAATGCATGAACATTTACACCATCTTCCTCCTCCTATCGGCTCCCGCCGACCCCTTCCTACAGTTATAGAATGAGCTACTTTCACAACACCGTCTTCCCCCTCCTTCCGGCTCCCGCCGGCCCCTTCCTACAATGAACAAAATACATTTACACTATCTTCTCCCTCCTACCAGCTCCCGCCGGCCTCTTCCTACAATTAAAGATGAACAACCTTTTCCCCCACCGTCTTCCCCCTTCCTACCGGCTCCCGTCGGCCCCTCTTCCTACACATAAGGATAAAACAACTCATCCCACAAAGAACAGAAACTATGCACACGAGCAAAGCTATTGCACAAATATAACATAGAATTTCATCCATATCATGCCACTTACTACTTGCACATACAGGATACACATTCATATACATTACTTGTACATGTATATAATAATTTATATACGTATATATATGGGTATAATCACCTCAATTTACTCACGAGCTTCTATGTGTGAGTCCATTTCCTCCGTTGATGTTTTTATCATTCAAATTTTTATATTCCTAGTATTCCCACTAGTATTCAACTTAGTGTTTACAAGCTTCCATATGAGTGTGGCAAATTAATGTTTACCATCGCACAAGATAATAACTTAATTTCTTATTCAAATTCTCTATTTTCTGAACTTCACAATTTGGCCAATCCTATCTCTTATCTAGCATGTCAAATAGCATACACATATTTAGAACATTCAATTCACACCAAATTTCTACTAAAACAACGAATTTCATAGGAGAGATAGTTAAGTTCTTCAAGATTCTTGACATAAGTTTTTCAAGATTCGAGTTTTCTCACCTTTCTTCGAATCTTTCCTCTTAGATAGGACTAAACTTCGCCTCTTTGAACTACAACCCTAAGCAAAGAACGTTTAGATTAATATCTATCACAAAAATCATCAAAATATGAGGATTAAGTGTTGTTTTTCTTTTCAAAATATCAGTCAGAATTACCTTCCCAAAAGAGAGTTTTAGGGCCCAAAAAGCTCAGATTTTTGACTGAAAATCACCTCCTCAACTTGGATCTAAGCCCTAGGAAGGATCTTTCCCTCCTCATCCGAGTCCCTCCTCCCCCTTCCCTGCTCGCGCCCCGCCTGGGCACAGCTTCGCCCGCGCGCGGCCGCCAGGGGCGCGGCTCCGCCTGGGCACGCCGCCTTCTCCCTTCTTGCCTCTATTGTGGGGAAGAACAAGGGGACAGAAAGTATAGGTTTATTGTGTAGAGAAAGGGAGGGTTTCTAGGGTTTTTGCCATGAAAACTTTGGGGAAGAAGATGCGTGAAAATTTTCAGATGAAGAGAGTAGTTTTCAGATCTAATTGACCCTATAATTACAAGTTTGCCAAGCCATCTCCTCCATCCAATAACCCACTCCTTCAATCAAGAAAATCCTAGCCTTACTTTCTTTCACTTATCCTCTCCACTAACTAGTTGGATTAAATAATTACTCATAGTGAAATTTTTCTTGATTCTACCCCAATACAAATAATGTAGTAGGTTATCATGTATTCATACAAAGGATGGTATAAAGCATGTGCAAGTGTGTATATATATACATATGAATACTCCAATAATACATGAAATCTTAAATTACTTAGCCTTAACTTAATTGGGTATAATAAAGTTTCTTTTTTTTTATAGGTGATTAGGAGAAAATTCTTTGGATAATATAAACCTGGATGTTACAGTTCTTCCTTCCTAACAAAAAGTTTTGTCCTCAAAACTTAACGTTTCTTAAAACAAGTGTGGATAAGATTTCACATCTCTTCTTCTGGCTCCCAAGTAGCCTCTTCGAATTTTTGGCTCGTCCACGCTACTTTTACCAAGGGAATTGCTTTGTTTCGCAGTTGCTTCATCTTATGATCCAGAATTTGTACTGGTTCTTCCTCATAGGATAAGTTTCCTTGAATCTGCAGCGGAGGATAACTAAGGATGTGGCTAGGGTTTGGTACACACTTCTCCCAGTTACCTCCAAAATCTAACATGCATGCTCTCAACATGTCTTCTAATATCTGAATAGTCCTCTCTGATTGGCCATTAGTCTGTGGGTGTGTCACAGTACTTGGATGTAAGTTATTCCCCAAAGCCTTGGATAAGCTCACCCAGACTCTTGACAGAAATCGAGGATCCTTGTCTAAAACAAATGTCTCAGGTATTCCATGTATCCGAACTATCTCTCGGATGTAAATCTGTGCTAACTTATCCATCGAGTAATTTATTTGGATGGGTAGGAGTGCGTAGACTTTGTGAGTCGATCCACTACTACCCATATAGCATCATGTCCTTGTGATGATCGGGGAAGTCCTATGACCAAATCTATAGTAATGTGACTCCACTTCCACTCGGGGATTGATAAGGGCATCAGTAATCCCGGGGGTTTCTTGTGTTCGGCCTTAACTTGCTGGTATATCAAGCACTTTTGCACGAAATTAGCCATATCCTTCTTCATTCCTTCCCACCAGAAATTTGTTCGAAGATCTTGATACATTTTTGTTGCCCTTGGATGTACCGTGTAGGGGGTGTGATGAGCTTCACTCATAATTTCCTCCTTAAGTCTTACATCTTGTGGTACACACACACACGGTGTCCAATTTTTCACCATTCCCTTATCACAGGTGTACGTGTCGGAAAAGATCACAATTGCAAAATTCTTTTGATTGAATAGAAGATTACAACAGATACAGTCCGATTACAAAAGAGAGGGAATCTCAGGGTTGATTCTCCTCTTTATTTAAAGCTGGGTTCTTCACGTGGTGGTGGAGAGTGAGTCTTGTTCCCCGTTGACCGGTCGTACATCAAGTTTCTCTTGTGGATCCTCTCTTTGGATCTACTGGTGGAGTAGCACAGCTCCTATCAGTAATGGAATCTCAAAGAGATTTAAAGAATTTGAACTCAGCAAGTTAACAAAAAGAGTTGAACTCTTACCAGGCTACAAGAGCTTCTAGACCGAACTCTGCTGAGCTAGCTCTCCTCCTCTGCCCATGACTTCTTGGATTCCTCCATCGGGACTCTCCTCCTCAGCCCTTTTAAAAGAGGTCCCCTCCCCTTGAGCCTCTTCTTCTTTTAGAGTTGTCTCCTTTCAAACCCCCCTCTCCTCTAGCTATTCGTAGCTATTTATAGAGGAATTGTGGTGTAACCAACCCCTTAAATCTCTCCATAATGGGAGGAGTGTAACCAACCCCTTAATTCTCTCCATAATGGGAGGAGTGTAACCAACTCCTTAAATCTCTCCATAATGGAAAGTTATTCCCCATTATGTGGAGAGAAAATGGGGTGTAACTGACCAAGTTTGTGGCTCAGTTATAGCAGAAATGTGGGTCTTGCGCTGGACACGGACTTTACTTTGATGTTGAGACGCGGAGATCACAGGCTCGCGTCTCTGTTAGAACGCTGAGCTGCTCAGGCTCGCGTTCGAGTTAAAACGCGACCTCCGCGCCTGACGACCTCCGCGTCTGACAAAGGATGCGAGATCTGCGTCTGACGACTTTCGCGTCTGACAAAGGATGGACGCGAGGTCCGCGTCTGGCGACCTCCGCGTCTGATATTGGAACGCGAGGTCCGCATCTGGTGACCTCCGCGTTTGTCTGAGAAAGGACGTGAGGTCCGCGTCTGGTGACCTCCGCGTCTAACATTGGAACACAAGGTCTGTGTCTGGGAAGTTCGCATCTGGGTGGTTTGCGTCTGAGGCTTTATCTTAAGTAATTTTTTGATAGCCTACAGAACCCCCTCCAAAGTTTTCGAAACTCCGTGGTTGACTGAGACAGATTTCAAAATACTTTGGATTTCAGTTGAATCTTGACTTCTGTAATCGGACTGGCATTCTTCTGTGAGGCAGTCTTCTGTGGTGCCCTGAGCTCGATCCTGTCTGGATGGTTAACTTCATGAGTGTACTGTTAAACTTCTTGAAGCCTCCAGGAAATATCATCACAAGTGCCTTAGAAACTCAGTCTAACAGTTGTTATGAGCATTGGTTTGCTAGGTGTACTTTTAAGCTGGTGGAGTTGTCAATTGCTCTTGCCAGTGTACTATTGAACCAATTGCAGAAGCAGAGACATACTCTTTGTATTTGAAGAGGGAGGATGCAGTTCTCATAGACGCGGTTCAGGCACACTGATCAAGTGGAGACGCGAACTTCACCAAAACTGAGACACGACTCTCAATTGTTGTAGAGACATGCTTCTCAATTGCTGTAGAGACGAGGCTCTCAATTGTTGTAGAGACACAGTCTTTACTTGCTGTTGAGACGCGACTCTTAAGCTCGTTGAGACGTGGCTCTGTACTTGAGACACGAAGGTCACGCTCAAAAATTCTTTAAAGAGTTTTAATTGCCAGAGGTGTAATATTAACTTAGCAAATTAAATAACTCTACTGGGAGAATTTGAGAAGGTTACTGTCAGAGGTGTGATGTTAACTTGACAGTGAGATCTGGACTTGTATTTTGAACAAGTTTTGTGGACTTGCTATTCTATTGATGAGAATAACAAGTAGAGTTTGATCCGCTGGGGATTATGTCAGAGTCCATTGTTAGAGGTTTAGTGTTAACATGACTAGAACTCTGCTGGGAATGAAAGTTTGCTTTTAGAGGTGTGATATTAACTTGACAAGGATGTGAGCTAGAGGTGTACTGTTAACTTAACTCCATAAGAATTTCAGTTTCGTTCGGGAGATTGAAGATATCACTGTCATAGGTGGTGTTAAACTTGATAGTGGAGGTAATGCTAGAGGTGTGATGTTAAACTTAGCATTGGTCATCTCGACTCCGATACGGAAGTTTGAGGGAAAGTCATTGTCATAGGTGTATTATTGAACTTAACAATGAATTAGATGCTAGAGGTATGATATTAAACTTAGCATCGCTCGTCTCAGCTTCGATATGGAAGCCTGAGGAAAAGTGACTGTCAGAGGTTTAATATTGAACTTGGCAGCAACTCAATCACTGTTAGAGGTGTAGTGTTAACATAACAGTAGTTTGTCAGAGGTGTAATGTTAACATGACAGTAGTTGGTTTGTGATATGAGCAATTTTGAGGACTTGTCATTCTATTGATGAGAATTGACAAGTGGAGTTTGGAATGTCAGAGGTGTAGTATTAACTTGACAATCATTTATTTGCGATATGAGCAATTTTGAGGACTTGTCATTCTATTGATGAGAATTGACAAGTGAAGTTTGAAATGTCAGAGATGTAGTATTAACTTGACAATTTGGTTAATTTGTGACTCCATGTAGAGGAGTAACAAGCGAAGCTTGTACTCGCTGGGGAGTATTGAAACTTTCTATTGTCAGAGGTTTGATATTAAACTTAACAATGATTATATTTGTGGACCTACCACTCTATGGAAGAGGATTGGTAAAAGATTTTGGAGGAGAGGATAGGACTAAGTCCCTCAAGGTTTATAGCAAACCTTCTACTCAGGCTCATGTTTCCACGTCTGAGAAAGGATGCGAGGTTCACTTCTGGCGATCACTGCGTCTGACTAAGAAAGGACGCGGGTCCGCGTCTGGCGACCTCCGCGTCTGACATTGGAACGCGAAGTCTGCGTCTGGCGACCTCCGTATTTGACTGAGAAAGGACACGACGTCTGCGTCTGGCGACCTCCGCGTCTGACATTGGAACGCGAGGTCTGCGTCTCTTGGAGGAGTTTGAGTTTGAAGCCTTACAGGCTAAAAGTTGTAGTGATGATCAAAGAGCACCGCCGAGATGAACTGGTTGTAATGGCACTCGAACCCATGGGATGAGAGCTTCTCAGTTCATATTTGAACATGGCCTCTTGGGGCTAAACGCGAACCTCGCGTTTCTGAAGTGAAACGCGATGATCTCATTCTGGCCCAGCCTCCTGCTAAACGCGTGTCTTGCGCTTTTGAATAGAAATACGAAGGTCATCCTTTAACACTGTCAGCGACTCTCGCACGCTAAGGTTATGTCCTGGCGCGGCCTTAGGCTGAACGTGGGTCGCGCGTTCTCGCGTTTTGGCACAGCTTGAGGCTGGATGCGAACTTCACGTTTTGGCGCTAAAACGCGCAGCTCGTGAATGCGAGCATCGCGTTTTGTTGCAGAAATGCGGGGCTGAAAGCGAACTTCACGTTTGGTGCTGAAACGCGGGGGGGTGAAAGCGAGCTCTGTTTGCTGATGGTGAACTTGACGTCTTTGTTGACGATCAGCAATCCGTTTGGCTCGCAGGAGTTGATGCAAACCCCCTGCAAATTGAGTTTGCTGAGCCTTGGGAGGAGTTTTGCGGCGAGATTTGCCTTCATCATCATTGGCCTCGCGGGTCTCGTAGGAGACATTGATGCGGGCCACATATGCTGTTGCAACCACTCCTGTTTGCTGACGATGAGTGCAACGCCTTCGCCGTCTCTCGGCATTCCGATTGAGTTGCCGAGGTTGTTGAGAACCCCCGGCATCCGGAACTGGAAGTGCCTTGATAAAAGGATGGAGGGGAGATTGGTCTCTATTGCCATCTTAACCGTGGGTCATGGCGCGGGTCTCTGAAAAGACGTTGGGGTTGACCATGTCATCTCCACGGGAGACTCCCGAAGCTTTGGGGGAGTTCAACTTCTCTTAGTCGAATTCGATCACAAGCGATTCGACTGTGAATCCAAGCATCTTGATGTCGGCTTGCGCCACCACGTTCTCGTTGGTTGAGAAAGATCATTATCCCCAGCGGAGTCGCCATCTTTTGTACGCGTCAGAAAAGATCACAATTGCAAAATTCTTTTGATTGAATAGAAGATTACAACGGATACAGTCCGATTACAAAAGAGAGGGAATCTCAGGGTTGATTCTCCTCTTTATTTAAAGCTGGGTTCTTCACGTGGCGGTGGAGAGTGAGTCTTGTTCCCCGTTGACCGGCCGAACGTCAAGTTTCTCTTGTGGATCCTCTCTTTGGATCTACTGGTGGAGTAGCACAGCTCCTATCAGTAATGAAATTTCAAAGAGATTTAAAGAACTTGAACTCAGCAAGTTAACAAAAAGAGTTGAACTCTTCCCAGGTTACAAGAGCTTCGAGGCCGAACTCTGCTGAGGTAGCTCTCCTCCTCTGCCCAAGACTTCTTGGATTCCTCCATCGGGACTCTCCTCCTCAGCCCTTTTAGAAGAGGTCCCCTCCCCCTGAGCCTCTTCTTCTTTTAGAGTTGTCTCCTTTCAAACCCCCCTCTCCTCTAGCTATTCGTAGCTATTTATAGAGGAATTGTGGTGTAACCAACCCCTTAAATCTCTCCATAATGGGAGGAGTGTAACCAACCCCTTAATTCTCTCCATAATGGGAGGAGTGTAACCAACTCCTTAAATCTCTCCATAATGGGAAGTTATTTCCCATTATGTGGAGAGAAAATAGGGTGTAACTGACTAAGTTCGTGGCTCAGTTATAGCAGAAATGCGGTCTCGCGCTGGACGCGGACTTTACTTTAATGTTGAGACGTGGAGTGATTAAGGCTAAACCTGCACAAAAATACGAAATTTCAGAACTTAAAAATAGAGATGTGCAAGTGCTCAATTCTACAGCTATAGAAAGTGGTTATGCGGGTCGTGATCCACAAGGAGGGTTTGTGATAGAAGCGTTCAAGGTTTTTTTATTGAAATCTTTGTGAAGAAAAACGAAGGTTCTTCTTTGTTTTAAGTTATGAAAATGAAAAAGAGTTATAGGTTAAAGTTAGAAAGAAAATGGTAGAATGAGAAGGTGGAGAAAATCAGAAAATGACTATGTACAAATGAATTCTAAAAGAAAGAAAAAGGATTTGGAAGATGTGGTGAAAGAAATCGTGTTGGTGATCTAAACTAAAAATAAAATAAAAGAAAGAAGATTAAGGAATTACTCACCTAGTTTGGTTGATGACTTACCTGGAACCCTTGCATGTTCTACCTTTCTTCTGAGGCGTTCAACGAATAAGTCATAGGATCGAGCTTAGTCCCCGTTCACATTATATCATCAAGCCGAGCAAGAATGAAGTGATACGGATCTTGAGGTGGAGAACATCTTCATGAATTATCGTTGGCACTCACAAAAACGTTGTTATACTTATGCTTCTGGATTCACTTGCATGCTCAACAAAACCAAAAGAGGTAAAGTAGAAAGAGGAAGAAGAAAACAAAAGGAAACAAAAGTAAAGAGACGAACATAAAAAAGTATTTACCTTTATTGCTTGCAGAAACGATAGAAGAAAGGAGGAGGGTACATCGGTGTCACTCTCAACATAAGCCTCTCTCTTACTTACATGAATCTCAATCTAATCTAAGCTTACATACAAATTACAATTACATAAAAAGAAAAGAAAAACCTAAACTACAAAGAATGAAAACTGGACTAATCCTATCTCTGCATGATCGTCCCCTTTTCAGTGCAAATACTGCCTTTTTATAGGCAAAAACCCAACCTACAGGATCCCGGGAAGATTGGGGGAGCAAACGCTCCCCCTAACTTGCTAACCAGGCCGCGGAAACGTGGCTTTGGTTGCGTTTCCGTGACCAGGGTGTGGCCAGGTGGCCACACCTTGTTGGTGGGTCTCCCCGGCATCTCGTTCTGTCTTTATCTTGGGTTGGATTTACAGTTTAGCTCCGAGAGTTTGAAGAAATAGCCGTTGATCTTTACTTCAACCGATCGACTCTGAGAGGATTCTTCTCAACCGGTTTTCAACCTCTTGATTTTGCCCTGATTCACTGAGTTCGAATTAATTCTGATTTAATTCAGAATTTGGTGGGCTTTTGGGCTCATTTCTCTTCACTCTCCTTAAGGAATGGGCCTGCAAATAAATTAACATTTAATTAAGACTATGCAGATTTTATTCTGTAATAAGTATGGAAATATGATACTAAATGTGCAACATTAGCGACCAATCACACCCCCATACCTATCTTTTCCTCGTCCTCGAGCAAAACAATTAAACTATACTAAGGATTATTAGACCACTTTCGCAGGTCACGCGATTGCACTGAGCATGTGCAACAAGCCGTTAAACCTCTAGGTTTCCCCTAGAGGACGAGTTTTGTCTCGTGAGGATTTTCAGCAGATTGCACCCACAAAATCCATAAAGAAAGAGAAATAAAGAGTTAGTATTTTCGAAAAGCATTTTGAAAGAGAAAAATATTTGAAATATAATTGTAAGATTTAAGCAATCTATAAGTTATAGGAAGACTGAATTTTTCATTCCTAAACTTAGTCTCTATTAAAAAATTTGTTATCAATCAAAGTAAGGAGTCAAATTGTACTTCTCATTTAGTCTATTACTTTACCCTAAGTCATATGCACCTTGTGATCGTGAAAATTTTTACTAAGGGTTCATTAACTCTAACTCTTAAGCCTTATTTATTTATATATATATATATATTTTGGTATTATTCCTTAGTTCTATTAGGCTTTCTAATCTGCCCATGTAACGAGCCTCTAATCGATGACTCCCAAACCAAACGGCCTTAGGGCACCGGGTGAGAAAACACCCCAAGGACTTAAGGACTCGAGCAAACAAGGCCACAAAACTAAGGATTTTATTATATGAACCCCTTTTAGGCGTGAATACTTATGCTTTATTAGGCACAAATACCCAGCTTAATCAGAGGATTTTTATATATATATTTTCTCAAACTTATCTAATCATCTTTCGCATAAATACTACGGCTTGCTTAGGCCAAAGTACCTAGCTAATCAATAATTAGATTTGTTCATTATTCATAGATATATATTTTTTTATATAAGGCATAAGAATCTTTGTTTTTGAACCCTAAGTGTGTAAGTGTATGAAGTGTGCATATTTCATTAAGGTAAAGATCAAGACTAAATTACTTTGACAAATTATCTTCCTAACCCTAAAAATCAAACAAATAATCTTATTTTGACCAAGTATAAGAAATCCTAATTTGGATTTTCCTATTCCTTAAAATTAACTTAATTTCTTACAAAAAATATGTCAAAATATTGTTTCTATTTTCAAAAAGTTTTTAAAAGCAAAGAAAATGTTAAAATTTTTTTTCTTTTTTTATAATAAAAAGAAAAACTTATGTTATGTTAGAACCCTCCCCCACACCTATCTCACGCATTGTCCTTGATGGGCCTAATTGGTCATAATAGTTTTTAATTCCGCATTATTTTGCATTTAGTTACCATTAGATTAGCCATCACCTATTCACCCCCCCTCTAGGTGATTTTACAATTGGTATCAGAGCCAAATGCTCTGAGTTTGGGTCTTACAACCTAGAGTTAAAGATCCTCTTTTTAGGCTAATCACAATATTTTTTACACACACCATGGACTTCATGTCACCACCCTTGTTTGACATTCTTAACATCCAAATTTGGAAGGTTAAGATGTCTTTGTACCTCAAAGCCCTAGGCATTCATGTTTACCTTGCCATCACTAATGACTATTGTTTAAATGGCAAGAATATTGAGGCTAATGCAAAAGCCCTACATGCTTTAAAGTCTACCCTAAATGATGATTATTTATCTAAGGTTTCTAATATTGATTCGACTTTTGTAGCTTGGAACATCATCACCTCCCTTGACGAAAAGGATCTATATTATGCCGGGAGCGATTCGGACGTTGGAAGCAACACCTCCAACTTGTGCTATATGGTCCAAGGGGATAACCCCTTGAGGTAACTACCGAATCCGAGGTAGAAGATGTTAACATGTCATATGATGAGCTCACATCTTTTTGTCAACTATTGCTTGAAAAATATGACATGCTTAAGAAAGACAAAAAATTTGAAAAAGAAATTTGATTGCATGCATAAGGAAAAAGATTCTTTAGAAAATAAAATTGCATGTTTTGAAAAAGAAAATAAAGATTTAAAAAATGAAAATGTTTCCTTGCTTTCCAAATTAAATGATCTTTGTGAAGGAAACACTAATTTGAAAAATAAAATTGTTTTGGTGGAAAAACAAAAAGAAATTGCTTTTCAAGAAAACAACTCTTTGAAAAGAAAAATTATTGAAAAAGAAAAAGTTAAAGTTTCTAAAAAGAATAAAAATGATTCTTATTCTCACCATGCTTTACATGCCACCATTAATGAAAATGGGATAAATATTTTGAAAAATAAAATGGATTGTTTGAGCTCCACCTTGAGCTCATGTGCATTTAACCATTCTAGACTGGAGTCCTTATTTTCAAAAAAACAAACTCCACATGTTCATGCACATTCTCATCATGCATATGCTTATGTTGCTCGTCATGATCACACTCACACACATAAGCATCCTAAGGTGTACAAGTGTACACATTGTGGCCGCAAAGGCCACTTAGTAAAGTTTTGTTTTGATAAGATGCATCATATAAATTTTGCTAATACGAATGTTTGGGTTCCTTACAAGACTAACCCCCAAGGACCCAAAAGAAAATGGGTACCAAAACCCCCACCGTGTATTTTTGATGTAGGTGAGGGCTCTCACAAAATGTGAGAGGGATGGTGCCTTGGTGGTGGTTGCATGGACTTGAAGGACACATATTTGATGCACCGCTATCAAGGATGTTTGGTGGGACAACCACCATGTTTGGAGATTTGGAGCATAGTTCATGTGTTGGTAACTATCTCTAAACTCCTAGTTTAGTTTACATGCTTTCCTTTAATATAATATTTTGAGCATGTTCATGCTTTAGGTTTGTGCTTCATGTGGTAAATACTAGTTTAAATGTAGTTTTTATTAAAACTTGGATTTATACATGTACAATTAGTGAGCAACAAATTGATTCATATATGTTTGCACTTCATTGTTCATTTGCACTCACTATATGCACATGTATAACCTAGTTTTGATGATTCTCTCATTTACACTTGTTTTGCCTATTTTCATATTTTACTTCATGTATATGTAATTTTTATTCCAATCTAATAAATATACATGTATACCCGTGAGTCTCTTGCCTTCATGCACTTTATATTATGGACTCTTTTTATGTTTAGGATATGTATGCATATTGTTAGATTTAGATAAATCATACATATACCTAGAAATTTGTTTTGTTTTAATAAAAAATGAATTTTTATGTTTTGTTTGATAAAAATAAAAGATTCATGTTCTTTTTGAGCCTAAATGAATATTTTCATGAATATGCTATTTACATAATTATTGAACACTCATACTTCATTTGTTTTGTCATAACTTTGATTCATGAACACTTTTATGAGCCTTATTGTTTTTGAGTGTCAACTCTTGTGTATTTAGTATGATTCATGAAATACATATGATTTGGTTTCATGTTTTTGAAGGATCTCTAACTAGTTTTTCAAAAATTAATTTAACTAGTTATTTATTCTTCAATGTTTTATGAGTTATACACATGATCCTATTATTATTTCAATTGGTAACATTGAATCATTTCAATTGGTATCAATTTGACTCTATTTTTGTATATACTCATATTTTGTTTTCTTATATATGTATGTATCAATTTCAATTGGTATACTCATTTTTTTCATAC
Source organism: Agave tequilana (assembly GCA_038442645.1). Taxonomy (NCBI): domain Eukaryota; kingdom Viridiplantae; phylum Streptophyta; class Magnoliopsida; order Asparagales; family Asparagaceae; genus Agave; species Agave tequilana. The sequence continues at coordinate 105,525 of JAVJIF010032442.1, read as the reverse complement.
ATATATATGAGTTATTTGTGCTTGAGTTAACATTGATTTTTACATGTTTAAAGCACAAAGTTGTTTATGATAAGAAAATAAAAATTTAAAAATTTTTTTTTAGAAAATTCAAAATTTTTGATTTGTATTGCCTATATGCAAGGAGAGCTTAACATCTCTTCTACATATAGATTCATGTTGAGTGTATCTTATATTGAGGAGCTTGACAACTCTTCTTTATGTGGTATACGTGTGTAGGGGGAGCTTCACATCTCCACTTATGCATTACATAATATGTGTTATGTGAATTGGGGCTTGTCATCCCATCTTCATGTAATGCATATGTGTAGGGAAGCTAACTTAGCGTCTTCCTCTTCATGAATGTATATCGCATATAACTATTTATTGATTTGAGTTTACCCCTTCATTGGTTCTTTGTTTCAGACAAAAAGGGGGAGAGAAAATTTATTTGTTGATTTTGTTTTTACTTTAACCCCTTTGTTGATGATTGACAAAAAGGGGGAATATTTGAGATATATGCATGTTTTCCTTACTTAAAGGGGAGAAGTATTTGTTTTCCTTACTAAAGTGGGAGTAATATTTGTGTTTATGCATATATGTTTTGTTTTGTAAATAGGAGAAAAAGATTTTGTGATTTTGTTTTACGCTTGATTAGCATGTTTATCTCCTTATATTTGCATACATGGTTAGTATCATGAGCTTGAAATCACCTAGAGGGAGGTGAATAGGTGATAATGCTAATCTAATGAACTTAATGCGGAATTTAAAAACTAATTGTAATTAACAAGAGATGCACACTCAAAACAAGCCAAGCAAATAATTATGAATGAACAATATGAATTGATGCAAGGCACAAAGTAAAGAGAGAGAGAGAGAGTAAGAGTCAAGGGATCAAGCGCAAACAACAAGATATGTTTCGAGGTTCGAGCACCCAGCTCTACATCCCCGCCTTCACATAGAAGGATTTCAAGTCCACTAGCTTGTCCACAAAGGACTCCCACAAAGGGAACCTCCACCGAGGATTTGGGGCAATAACAATTACAAGGAGTACCCAACTCCCCTCCTTACAAACACAACCTCCTCCTTGAGGCACAACTCCAAGCCAACAAACAATCACCTCACAACCTTGAGGGATAACCACAAAGCAACACAAGGATCACCTCACAACTTGAGGGATACAACCCAAATGCACAACCTCCTCAACACAATGAGGGAAAGGCACAAAGCCAAGCAAATGGAGGGTTTACAACTTGGTGGTCTAAACATCAACCACAAATAATTTCTTTCCCACACAAGGATCCTATAGAATGAGATAGTAGATGTAGCTCAAGTGTGAAGAAATCAAAGTGTTTAAAACAAAGAAAAATCACTTGGGAAATCATCACAAAGATATTGAATGATAGAACCAAACCAAATTCCCAAAAGACAATTTTTCTTTGAAATATCAAAAACACTTTCAAACAATAAGATTGATCTTTTTAGCACCAAGAAACTCTTTTTAAAACTTGTTTAAATGCCAGAGAAAGCTCAGAAATTTCGTCCAAAAAATTCTTAGAGAAAACCTCTTTCCAATGGGGTATTTATAGGCCATTTGGAAAACTAGCCGTTGGCAGCAGATCCTGTCAAAAATGAACTACCGGTCGATCGCTCGATCGACCGGCCAACGGTCACATTTTGACCGCTGGCAGCAACCGGTCGACCGTGCGGTCGACCGTCCCAGATACAGAGAGCAACGCTCTCTATCCGGTCGACCGCTCGGTCGGCCGGGGGCAAACAGAGAGCAAACTGCTCTCAGTCGGTCGACCGTACGGTCGACCAGCTTATGGGGCAGCCAACGTGCACGTATCTGTGCACGTCGGTCGACAGCTACGGTCGACCGGTTACATGGTACGGTCGACCGTCCGGTCGACCGACCTAGCTGGCAGCTGCAGTTCTAAGCCAGAAAAACAAGGTATTTATTATCCAATAAATTCCCATAAAATCTCTAGAATTAAACAAAAATGGTTTTGTCATTTTATATTGAAATATAAACTTGTGTTAAAAATTTCAACACAAATTTCAAACTTCTTCAAACATTTTTGTGTCTTCTCATTTTTACCAAAAACCAAAACTTGTATTTTCTAAAACTTAGATTTTTGAATAGAAAATACATTTTGTCCAAAACTCATCCAAATACAAAAACATGATATTAAACAACATTTAGGCATGATGCATATGGGTAGAAAACCAATATGCATGAAACATATATATATACATGTTTTTGTCATTAATTCCAAAAATATGTTTTGTTAAAATACAAACCTAAAACACATGAATAGGTATATCAAACTAAGTTTGTCTAGGTAGTTGAAGCATGCATGTATATAGAACAAATCTAATATACATTAAACCATGTAAACTTGTTTTGATCTATCTATTCATGAAACCAAGATCGGTTAAACCAAAAACGGAAAAACCGAAACCAATATTCAAAACATGAAATGTGTGTGTTGTGAACTTGAGCATATCATACTATTCTAATCTTTACAAATGGATTTAAACACAAAACTAAAGTAGGTACCGATGTCTTCTTTAGAGCGCAATCTCCAAGCCGACTCGATTCAAAACTCTTTGATCCACCGAGCAAGTGCTATATATGATCTTTGACGCTCGGGCTCTTGAATCAACATGTGAAAGCTTCCAAATCATCTTGTTGAAGCTAATCACCAACTAATAACTTGATTAATGATCTTAAACTAAATAACACAAGATTATTAGTACACATAACTACATGAGTTAATCATCATCAAAACTAGAGTGGAAGGCCTTTGGGCCAACAATCTCCCCGTTTTTGATGATGACAAAACTCATGGAGTTATATATGCATGGATTAAAGTTAAGCTTCAAAGAAGCTCCCCCTTAACTCATGCATAAACATAAAACATAAATATATGCAATGAATATTAAACATGTACATGCATAGTCATGCCTAAAATAATAAAATAAAACTTGTTCTTATATCAATTGAAATCGCTCTGATGCCAATTGAAATTGTCAAAACAAAACATGCTCTAGATACCAATTAAAACATCTAGATACTACTTAAAACATGTTCTAGATACCAATTAAACTTAATATATGTAAAACATAATATGCATATATGAACTCAAATATTTCTCCCCCTTTTTGTCAATCATCAATAAAGGGGTAAAAACTAAAACAATTCAAGAAAATCTTCTCCCCCTTTTTGTCTAAAACAAAAATATCAATAAGGGGTTAAATCACACATGATACTAATTGAAATGAGTATAAAACAATTCAGAAATGCCTATATCAAAATGATACCAATTGAAATAAAGTTAAACAATGCATTGAAACAAATCATATAAAACATTTTTATATGAAAACATATACCAATTGAAAACAACAATCTTAAGTAAATAAACAAATGATAAGTAAATAAACAACATACCAATTGATAAGTAAACAATCTTGATACCAATTTAAATTTAAACATAACAAATTTTGCATTTCTAAAAAAAAATTTTGATATCAATTATAAATATTTTTCATTTTGAACATATGATACCAAATTGAAATTTTCAATCATAAAGTATGGGAGTGGAAATCAAATACCAATTGAAAGATGAAATACAAGTTTTCTCACTCTTTATGAATTACCAAATAGAAGCATGCAAAGCTTGTATATGGATACCAATTGAAAACTAGTCAATTGAAACAAGATAGTCATTATAAAACAAGTTTTATCATGATCAAAATTTGTGCTCTAAGATATATGAATATAATAAGCACAAATAAAAAACATATATATGTTGAAAATTAGATACCAATTAAAATTGATATTCTTTGAAGTGCAAGCATACATATACAAAAAATATATGAGTATACAAAAATGTCAATATTGATACCAATTGAAAGAATTCAATGATACCAATTGAAACAACAATAATATCAAGTATATATCTCATATTACCTATCCTCCCAATCATGTTCAAGTTTAAAAATAATTTTCAATATAAAGCATACATGAGCATGGTTTCCCATCCAACCACCCTTGGAAGGTAGGGGTTTTCAAAAATAGGTTTAAAAATAGAGTACAGTTGAAAATCTCTACCATAAGAAGAATACGAACTAGTTAAATGGGAAATCTTATTAACTAGTACGAAATCCTTCAAGTAAGGAACAAAAAATAAAATTGTTTTCATGAAACACATGTAATTCACATGATCACTAAGCACTCAAAATCCATAAAGCCCATATTATACTCATGAAAACAAAATCATGAGAAACCTAATAAAGTGAGTGAACAAGTGTTATGTGACACATATTAACATGAAAATATTCAATTAAGCTCAATTAAGATATTCCTTAAAACATGAAACATGAAAATCTAAAATTTTCAATAAACTAATTTATACTTCAAGGCATATGTATGTTTTGACAACACAAAAAGTATACATACATATCCCTAAACACAATTTGAGTCCATAATAAAGATTTGCATGAAAAGCAAATGACTCAAGGGTATACATGTATATCTTAAGGTTTGGCAAAATAAACATATACATGAAGTGAAAACACATGATCATAAAAACATGTCCAAAATGGGAATACAAGTTTAAAATGTATGAGTCATCAAAACTAGACTATACTAGCGCATCTAATGGGTACAAATAGGCGTTAAATCACAAACATATAATGATCTATTTGTGGCCCACTATATGTACAAGTATATATCCTAGTTTTAATGAAAACTAACATCTAAATAAGTAATCAAATCATGAAGCATCAACCGGGATATAAATCAACATGAAAATCATAAACATGATCATTATGTAAATCCACATGCTATTAGAGCTATGATGTGCATAATAGCTAAACAAATGGTGAGAACACAACATATGGGTCCATATAAACATGGGTGATCTCTAAAGCTATACATGCATGTCAATGATCTAAGAATCATGGCATTTAACATAACAAACTATAAACATCAAAAACACGAGGCATAAAAACAAAAATCATAAACACATGTATGATCATTATGTACATGCACATGCATTAGATCTAGGACATACATATTAGTTTAAAAATAAAGTGAGAACACAAAGATAGGTCCATGGGTGTCTCAAGTAACTAAATATGTATATCACTAATCTAAATCACATGGCATAGTCATAATGAGCTATAAAACATGACATGCTATAAATCAATGATGTGAAAGCATGTAAATAAAAACGGGAGTTAGATATTGATACCAAAACCGATGAAGGCACCTCTCTAGTTCTCCAAACTAATGGTGGTCCTCTCCCACCAAACTTCCCTTGAAAGTGATGCATCCAAATTTGTTTTCTTTTAAGCACGGAACGCATCCACTTCAAGGCACCGCTACTCTCACGTGATGCGAGAGCCCACACCTACATCAAATACATGAGGGGTGGTCTTTGGTACCCATTTTCTTTTGGGTCCATAGGGGTTAGTATCTTTCCTAACCCAAAAAAGATTATTTGCTAAATTTTCAACATGTAAACGATCATAGAAAAATCTAGCAAGGTGGCCTTTTCGACCACAATGTGTACATGTGTACACATGGGCATACATAGTGTGAAGTTTGTGATCATGATGAGCATGTGTATGACGTGAAGGGTGTGCATGCAAAGATGGAACTTGTTTATTACGAACCAAGGTTTCCAAGCGTGTATGATCCAAAGCACATTGGCTCAAAGTGGAGCCCAAACAATCTACACTTTTCTTCAAAACATTTATGTCATTTTCAATACTAGAAGATAAAGTGGAGCATGCAAAAGATGTGCTAGGTGAATCTACACTAGCATGGAAAATATGAGAATCTATATCAATTTTTAAAGATTCATTTTTCTTTAAAACTAAATCCAATTCTTTTGTAATAAAATCAATTTCATTTTTCAATGAAAGGTTATCTTTTAAAACAAAATCCAATTTTGAAGATAAAACCTCATTGTTTTTCACAACATCATCACAATCATTTTTGCTTTTCAAAACATCAATCTCTTTTAGGGTAAGGTCTAGTTGAGATCTTAGTGAGTCACGTTCACTAGTAATCTCTTCCTTCTCTTGCAAAACCGATTCAAAAGTTGAGCACAAATCCTTCATTTCTTCTTTTAAATCAAAGTTCTTCTTTTTCAAAAGTTCATGTTTTTCTAAGAATTTTTCAAGCTTTGAGGCAAGTTCTACATTTAAATTTGAACTTCCAAACACCCATAGCAATATGAACTAGAGCAATCATCTAGTTGAGAATCTGATTGTACCTCAAGGGAGTCTTTCCCTTGGACCATGAGGCAATGGTCGTCGGACTTGTCTCTCCTAGATCTCCTCAACTTGTGTATGATCCTTGGAAGCTCGGGAGAAGTCAAAATGCTCCAAACTGCAAAAGCCGAATCATAATGATCAAACACATGTAGAAGATCTTCATTAAGAGATGCTCTAAGTGTCTTAAGTGCTAATGCATTTGCCTTTTTATGCTTGCTAGCATTAGGGTAGGATTCTTGAGTAGTGGCTTGATAAACTAGATGTCCTAGGCTTTTTAAATGACTACTTATCTTGGCCTTCCAAATATCATGTCTAGAAAAATCAAACATAGGAAGGCTATCCATGAGTGCAAACTAAATGTGTGCAAATGAAAAATGCAAATGAAGATTAGCAAACCAAGATCTCACTCCTAGGTGGTTAAACCTAAATATCAGGAGCGGAGGCTCTGATACCAATTGAAATCACCTAGAGGGGGGTGAATAGGTGATAACGCTAATCTAATGAACTTAATGCGGAATTTAAAAACTAATTGCAATTAACAAGAGATGCACACTCAAAACAAGCCAAGCAAATAATTATGAATGAACAATATGAATTGATGCAAGGCACAAAGTAAAGAGAGAGAGAGTAAGAGTCAAGAGATCAAGCGCAAACAACAAGATATGTTTCGAGGTTCGAGCATCCAGCTCTACATCCCCGCCTTCACACAGAAGGATTTCAAGTCCACTAGCTTGTCCACAAAGGACTCCCACAAAGGGAATCTCCACCGAGGATTTGGGGCAATAACAATTACAAGGAGTACCCAACTCCTCTCCTTACAAACACAACCTCCTCCTTGAGGCACAACTCCAAGCCAACAAACAATCACCTCACAACCTTGAGGGATAACCACAAAGCAACACAAGGATCACCTCACAACTTGAGGGATATAACCCAAATGCACAACCTCCTCAACACAGTGAGGGAAAGGCACAAAGCCAAGCAAATGAAGGGTTTACAACTTGGTGGTCTAAACAACAACCACAAATAATTTCTTTCCCACACAAGGATCCTATAGAATGAGATAGTAGATGTAGCTCAAGTGTGGAGAAATCAAAGTGTTTAAAACAAAGAAAAATCACTTGGGAAATCACAACAAAGATATTGAATGATAGAACCAAACCAAATTCCCAAAAGACTATTTTTCTTTGAAATATCAAAAACACTTTCAAATAATAAGATTGATCTTTTTAGCACCAAGAAACTCTTTTTAAAACTTGTTTAAATACCAGAGAAAGCTCAAAAATTTCGTCCAAAAAATTCTTAGAGAAAACCTCTTTCCAATGGGGTATTTATAGGCCATTTGGAAAACTAGCCGTTGGCAGTAGATCCTGCCAAAAATGAACTACCGATCGACCGCTCGGTCGACCGGTCAACGGTCACATTTTGACCGCTGGCAGCAACCGATCGACCGTGCGGTCGACCGTCCCAGATATAGAGAGCAACGCTCTCTGTCCGGTCGACCGCTTGGTCGGCCGGGGGCAAACAGAGAGCAAACTGCTCTCAGTCGGTCGATCGTGCGGTCGACCGGCTTATGGGGCAGCCAGCGTGCATGTATCCGTGCACGTCGGTCGACAGCTTCGGTCGACCGGCTACATGGTACGGTCGACCGTCCGGTCGACCGACCTAGCTGGCAGCTGCAGTTCTGGGCCAGAAAAACAAGGTATTTATTATCCAATAAATTCTCATAAAATCTCTAGAATTACACAAAAATGGTTTTATCATTTTATATTGAAATATAAACTTGTGTTAAAAATTTCAACACAAATTTCAAACTTCTTGAAACATTTTTGTGTCTTCTCATTTTTACCAAAAACCAAAACTTGTATTTTCTAAAACTTGAATTTTTGAATAGAAAATACATTTTGTCCAAAACTCATCCAAATACAAAAACATGATATTAAACAACATTTAGGCATGATGCATATGGGTAGAAAACCAATATGCATGAAACATATATATATCCATGTTTTTGTCATTAATTCTAAAAATATGTTTTGTTAAAATACAAACCTAAAACACATGAATAGGTATATCAAACTAAGTTTGGCTAGGTAGTTGAAGCATGCATGTATATAGAACAAATCTAATATACATTAAACCATGTAAACTTGTTTTGATCTATCTATTCATGAAACCAAGATCGGTTAAACCAAAAACGAAAAAACCGAAACCAATATTCAAAACATGAAATGTGTGTGTTGTGAACTTGAGCATATCATACTATTCTAATCTTTACAAATGGATCTAAACACAAAATTAAACTAGGTACTGATGTCTTCTTGTAGAGCGCAATCTCCAAGCCGACTCGATCCAAAACTCTTTGATCCACCGAGCAAGTGCTATATATGATCTTTGACGCTCGGGCTCTTGAATCAACATGTGAAAGCTTCCAAATCATCTTGTTGAAGCTAATCAACAACTAATAACTTGATTAATGATCTGAAACTAAATAACACAAGATTATTAGTACACATAACTACATGAGTTAATCATCATCAAAACTAGAGTGGAAGGCCTTTGGGCCAACAGAGCTTTCATTGCATATTTATTTATTTATTTGTGATGCATGAGTTAAGGGGGAGCTTCCTTGAAGCTTTACTTTAATCCATGCATATATGACTTCATGAGTTTTGTTATCATCAAAAAGGGGGAGATTGTTGGCCCGAAGGCCCATCACTCTAGTTTTGATGATGATCAACTCATGTAGTTATAATACTAATGATCTTGTATTTAATTAGTGACAGATTTATGATCAAGATCTTAGTAGATGCGTAGCTTCAACAAAGGATTTAAAGTCAAGTTTTGGAGCTAGCATGGTGTTTGGACCAAGTCAAGAAGACTTCAAGTGAAGACTTCAAGAAGATGAAGACTTGTGTCTAGGTTTGTTTTTATAAGATTTTGTTTTTAGATTAAAATGTAAATGATAGAATAGTTGGTGGATTTCTCAAGTACATATACACACACACACACTCTTGATAGTTTTGTTTTTACAAAAGATTTTCTTTTAGAAAAATACATGTTTGGTTTTTGGTATTCAAGTTTATATGTTTTAACCAAAACCATGTTTAGAGCTTAATGTCAAAAACATAAATATTTCACCTTATTTGTGTAGTGGATCATATCCATACACCCTATGCTTTAAAAGAGTTTATAATATCTTGTTTTTGTATTTGGAGAAGTTTTGGAAAATACTGTTTTTCATTTGAGCCAATTTTTTCAAGTTACAAAATAGTTCAAATTGTTTGTAACATGTCTTGATTTTGTGCAAGCATGTTTGATTAATCAAAGTATTATATTGAACTTATTTTTGTAGATTTTTCTATATTTTATGGGATTTTATTTAAGCCAAAATGACCAACATTTAATCCCTTAAAGTTTTCTGTCTGGCTTCAGCCGGTCGACCGGACGGTCGACCGCAGCCTGAAGGCGGTTGGCCGAGCGGTCGACCTACGTGTACAGACATGCACGCCCAGTTCTGGCAGGAGGGCCGGTCGACCGACCCGGTCCACCGTCCAGAGAGCTCTGTTCTCTGGAAAGGCCCCGGTCGACCGACCGGTCGACCGTACAGAGAGACTTGCTCTCTGTATCCTGGCCTCGGTCGACCGACCGGTCGACCGCAGCCCCAACGGTCGGATTTCTGACTGTTGCCGGTCGACCGGGCGGTCGACCGACGGTTCTGTCAAGCCTCCAACGGCTAGTTTTTGGAGCCCTATAAATTGGGCCATTTGGGGGCTGTTTTGATCAAGATTTTTGGAGAGTTTTTAAGCCAGTTTTTCCTACTCTATTAAAAGAGTTTTCTCCACTAAATTGAGAGCTAATACTTTCAATCAAAAGGGGAGTTTTATCAAGAGTGTTTAAAAGTGAATTTCTTGAGTTTTCTCCACTAAATTGAGAGCTAATACTTTCAATCAAAAGGGGAGTTTTATCAAGAGTGTTTAAAAGTGAATTTCTTGAGTTTTCCTCCACCTTCTCTTTCCTTGTTTTCTCACACAAACACTTGAGCAACCCATTGATTATTCATCTTATAGGAGTGTTGTAGTGAGATAGTTTTTAGGTGATCAAAGTGTTGTGATCACCAAAGACCTGTTCTTTGTACTTTGAGGAGGCGGACGAGTGCGTTCGCGTGGTTTAGAGTTCGTGTGTGAACTCTTGGTTTGAGGTGCGGCCTCGACGAGCTTGTGGGGCTTGCGGTGTGTACGGACGAGGGAGTCCGAGAGTTGTAGGTGTTGCGGCACCGAGTGATCCGGTGGGATCGATTATAGTGGAAATCCTTCGTGTGTCGAAGGTGGGGATGTAGAGCAAGGGTGCTCGAACCTCGAAACAAATCCCTTGTGTTTGCGATTGCTCACTCTCTCTCTCTCTCTCTTTGTCTCTTGTTTATATCTTGCATGCTATTATTGTCATTACACTTATATGCTTGATATATTGTGTGCTCATATTGTATATGCTTGGGTTTGTTTGCTAACACTTGTATTTAATCAAGAGAGCCAACGCGGCACCTCAACCCTTATCTAGGGGAATCTAGAGGAGTTAGTCCAGAGCCCTTCACGGGGAATTCGGCTACACTTTTGTGTTATACGTGGTGTTTAGTATAATAAGTTTTAATTGGTCATAATAGTTTTTAATTCCGCATTATTTGGCATTTAGTGACCATTAGATTAGCCATCACATATTCACCCCCCTCTAGGTGATTTTACAGTCCTCAATGTATGAATTAATGCATAGATGCATGAAAAAGAAGAAAGGGAAGGAAAATGTTACCTTAAGGTGGTGGTTCCGGTGGTGGTCTTATTGGTCCACAAAATGCGGCCCAATCAACTTTTTGTAGAGTTCGGAGGAACCCAACAGAAATTTCTCTAATATAACCCATTAAGATGATATATCCATAAAAGATTTTTATTAAAAATTTAACCTCATCTAATTTCCATATTCCATAATTAATTTCGGAGTCAAATTTGTAAACCGCCTTGTCCCAAAATGGAGTGTGAAAAGATAGAATGATTGACTTGGACTCAGGAAGTACATGAACTAATACCGACTCAGGAAGGTGACTTAAGTCAAGTAAAGGTTCAGGAGTCAAGATTGGTTCAAGAAGAGGGTCCAAGTCAAGAAGTTGAAACTCAAGTCCACATTTATTTTCTGACAATGGAATGTGACTTAATATTGGTGATTCAAGTTCAAGAATGATAGGTGTGGGAATCAAAACTGACTCTAAAATATTACTCAGGTCGGGTAATAAAACAGGAGTCAATATTGATTCGGGAATTTGAACTGGATCATAGATTTGAGAATCTAAGTCACATATCTCATTGAGTTCAATGTCATAAAAATGAGAACTTGCCAATTTGTCAATAGGACTTTCAAAAGTATAAAATTGGTCAAGTTCAATATGATCATCAAAGATGGGTGATTCAATTTCATGATGAATTGGCACAGGATCCAATGTTGACTCGGGAAAAAGATTAAAATCAGGTGAAAACACTGGAGTCATTATTGAATCAGGAAGTAGAATTGAATCACTAAGTTGAGGTTCATGATCATAATCATTCTCAAGTTCAATTTCAGGTAAGGTATAACTTGCCAAACTGTCAATATCATTTTCAAAATTTAGAGTTTGGGCAAGTTCAATTGATCGCTCTGAAATGGAACCTTGATTTCCAAAACAACATGACTCTTCGGCTCTAACAGAATGGTTAGTGACATCAGAACTGGTCAGACGGTAGGAACGTAGAGATTGGACCATCATATCTATGTCATGATTACGAGCGTTTTGAGCCTGAGTCATGGCTTCAAGCATCTTTTCATAGTTGATGGGTTCATAGTCTTGTTGAAAAGATGAAGTGTTATTTTGGAATTGGTGGTGAAATTGTGAGTCCATCAGATTTTGTGATTTTTGTTTGGACTCACGCATACTCATTTTCAAAATTGATGGTTTTTTATTTTAGATTGGTGGAACTGAGTATGAATCTTGAAAATATTGTGGACAAGGTGGAGAAGGAGGACAAGTTAGTTGAAGATTTGACTCGGGGGAGGTGAATCCCCATTGACTGTGTGAAGAGTTAAAATTATTATGGAAACTATGGTTATAAGATTGGGGGCATGTGTTATATTGATTCGGATAAGACCAATCCCGCACACTAGGTTGGTTATGATATGCCGGGTTGGTAATATCCGAAAATGAAGTCGGTGTGTAATATGGATTATTATTGAAGTTGAAAAAATTGTTGTTATAAGCCATATCACACAATAGAATACAAACACAGAAAAAAACAAACAAATAAGCAAACAAATAAAAAGAAAAAATTCTAAACTAAGTTAGGAAAGACCTATGACATAGACGACTCCTAACTAGTTAGACTGTCCATGGGAGGTATAATGCAGATTTTGACCACAAGCTAATCAGCCAGGTCAGGGCAAGATTGGTGGAAGGTTTTCCGTCAAAGACGTTCCTTAATTAAATAACCACCAATCTTCGGGCTTTCGGCCCTTAATCCCTTTCCTAGACACTGATTTGGCAGGAGTCAAATTCCAGTATCTTTCCCCTTAGGATAATCTCCTAATTGAGTTTGAGATGTCCTTAGGGCCAACGTCTACTCATTTTTAGTTAGGCTCAGGTTAGTCAGTGCTTGGAATCTGATTTTGGGCCAAGGAAGGGTGATTAAATCCCCACCTTATCTTGTTATGGGGTGGTGCCCTTAAGATCAGTTTGTGCAAGTGTACAAGATATATAAACAAGATTCACCTAAAGCGATGTAAATCAACCACGAGATGAGTCCTATTCTAAATGCAATGCGAACGTACCTTACTCTAGCACTCTTCAACAGTAAAGTAAATGAATTGAAAAGACACTTGCCTAAAATGCAAACGTCTAATCAATTTTTTTAACTTTTCAACAAATGTTTTACTGTTGGTTTATTAGCAGGCTTATGTGATGGTATATAAGAAATACAGTTTGCAGAAAACTTAGATTTTGCCAAGCAAGCAGCCCTGCAAAAAGCCAGTTAGTAGTGAACTCTTCCTTACCGCAGAAACGTGGCAATTCAGTGGGTACTTGGTGTCTGTTTTCTGGAACAGAGGCCCAAGACCACTTATATGTCACTGCAATCTTTCTTTCCTGCTTTTCTTTCCCTATAACCTGCAACAGAGAAGAAAAATTCGTTTTAGTTCTAAAAATTTAATAAAAATCAGATTTCAATAAAAACCGTTACCCTCCCCGGCAACGGCGCCAAAATTTGATTAAGGCTAAACCTGCACAAAAATACGAAATTTCAGAACTTAAAAATAGAGATGTGCAAGTGCTCAATTCTACCGCTATAGCAAGTGGCTATGCGGGTCGTGATCCACAAGGAAGGTTTGCGATAGAAGCGTTCAAGGTTTTTTTATTGAAATCTTTGTGAAGAAAAACGAAGGTTCTTCTTTGTTTTAAGTTATGAAAATGAAAAAGAGTTATAAGTTAAAGTTAGAAAGAAAACGGTAGAATGAGAAGGTGGAGAAAATCAGAAATTGACTATGTACAAATGAATTGGAAAAGAAAGAAAAAGGATTTGGAAGATGTGGTGAAAGAAATCGTGTTGGTGATCTAAACTAAAAATAAAAGAAAAGAAAGAAGATTAAGGAATTACTCACCTAGTTTGGTTGATGACTTACCTGGAACCCTTGCATGTTCTACCTTGCTTCTGAGGCGTTCAACGCATAAGTCATAGGATCGAGCTCAGTCCCCGTTCGCATTATATCATCAAGCCGAGCAAGAATGAAGTGATACGGATCTTGAGGAGGAGAACATCTTCATGAAGTATCGTTGGCACTCACAAAAACGTTGTTATACTTATGCTTCTGGATTCACTTGCATGCTCAACAAAACCAAAAGAGGTAAAGTAGAAAGAGGAAGAAGAAAACAAAAGGAAACAAAAGTAAAGAGACGAACATAAAAAAGTATTTACCTTTATTGCTTGCAGAAACGATGGAAGAAAGGAGGAGGGTACATCGGTGTCACTCTCAACATAAACCTCTCTCTCTTACATGAATCTCAATCTAACCTATGCTTACATACAAATTATAATTACATAAAAAGAAAAGAAAAACCAAAACTACAAAGAATGAAAACTGGATTAATCCTATCTCTGCATGATCGTCCCCTTTTCAGTGAAAATACTGCCTTTTTATAGGCAAAAACCTAACCTACAGGATCCCGGGAAGATTGGGGGGAGCAAACGCTCCCCCTAACTTGCTAACCAAGCCGCGTTTCCGCGGCCAGGGTGTGGCCAGGTGGCCACACCCTGTTGGTGGGTCTCCCCGGCATCTCGTTCTGTCTTTATCTTGGGTTGGATTTGCAGTTTAGCTCTGAGAGTTTGAAGAAATAGCCGTCGATCTTTGCTTCAACCGACCGATTCTGAGAGGATTCTTCTCAACCGGTTTTCAACCTCTTGATTTTGCCCTGATTCACTGAGTTCGAATTAATTCTGATTTAATTCAGAATTTGGTGGGCTTTTGGGCTCATTTCTCTTCACTCTCCTTAAGGAATGGGCCTGCAAATAAATTAACATTTAATTAGGACAATGCAGATTTTATTCTATAATAAGTATGGAAATATGATACTAAATGTGCAACATTAGCGACCAATCACACCCCCATACCTATCTTTTGCTCGTCCTCGAGCAAAATAATTAAACTATACTAAGGATTATTAGACCACTTTCGCAGGTCACGCGATTGCACTGAGCATGTGCAACAAGCCGTTAAACCTCTAGGTTTCCCCTAGAAGACGAGTTTTGTCTCGTGAGGGTTTTCAGCGGATTGCACCCACAAAATCCATAAAGAAAGAGAAATAAAGAGTTAGTATTTTCGAAAAGCATTTTGAAAGAGAAAAATATTTGAAATATAATTCTAAGATTTAAGCAATCTATAAGTTATAGGAAGACTGAATTTTTCATTCCTAAACTTAGTCTCTATTAAAAAATTTGTTATCAATCAAAGTAAGGAGTCAAATTGTACTTCTCATTTAGTCTATTACTTTACCCTAAGTCATATGCACCTTGTGATCGTGAAAATTTTTACTAAGTGTTCATTAACTCTAACTCTTATGCCTTATTTATTTATATATATATTCTTTTTTTTTGGTATTATTCCTTAGTTCTATTAGGCTTTCTAACCTGCCCATGTAAGAGCCTCTAATCGATGACTCCCAAACCAAACGGTCTTAGGGCACCGGGTGAGAAAATACCCCAAGGACTTAAGGACTCGAGCAAACAAGGCCACAAAACTAAGGATTTTATTATATGAACTCCTTTTAAGCGTGAATACTTATGCTTTATTAGGAACAAATACCCAGCTTAATCAGAGGATTTTTATATATATTTTTTCTCAAACTTATCTAATCATCTTTCGCATAAATACTAAGGATTGCTTAGGCCAAAGTACCTAGCTAATCAATAATTAGATTTGTTCATTATTCATAGATATATATATATTTTTTATATAAGGCTTAAGAATCTTTGTTTTTGAACCCTAAGTGTGTAAGTGTATGAAGTGTGCATATTTCATTAAGGTAAAGATCAAGACTAAATTACTTTGACAAATTATCTTCCTAACCCTAAAAATCAAACAAATAATCTTATTTTGACCAAATATAAGAAATCCTAATTTGGATTTTCCTATTCCTTAAAATTAACTTAATTTCTTACAAAAAATATGTCAAAATATTGTTTCTATTTTCAAAAAGTTTTTAAAAGCAAAGAAAATGTTAAAATTTGTTTTTTCTTTTTTTTAATAAAAAGAAAAACCTAAGTTATGTTAGAACCCTCCCCCACACCTATCTCATGCATTGTCCTCAATGTATGAATTAATGCATAGATGCATGAAAAAGAAGAAAGGGAAGGAAAATGTTACCTTAAGGTGGTGGTTCCGGTGGTGGTCTGATTGGTCCACGAAATGCGGCCCAATCAACTTTTTGTGGAGTTCGGAGGAACCCACCAGAAATTTTTCTAATATAACCCATTAAGATGATATATCCATAAAGGATTTTTATTAAAAATTTAACCCCATCTAATTTTCATATTCCATAATTAATTTCGGAGTCAAATTTGTCAACCGCCTTGTCCCAAAATGGAGTGTGAAAAGATAGAATGATTGACTTGGACTCAGGAAGTACAGGAACTAATATCGACTCAGGAAGGTGACTTAAGTCAAGTAAAGGTTCAGGAGTCGAGATTGGTTCAAGAAGCGGGTCCAAGTCAAGAAGTTGAAACTCAAGTCCACATTTATTTTCTGACAATGGAATGTGACTTAATATCGGTGATTCAAGTTCAAGAATGATAGGTGTGGGAATCAAAACTGACTCTAAAATATTACTCAGGTCGGGTAATAAAACATGAGTCAATATTGATTCGGGAATTTGAACTGGATCACAGATTTGGGAATCTAAGTCACATATCTTATTGAGTTCAATGTCATAAAAATGAGAACTTGCCAATTTGTCAATAGGACTTTCAAAAGTATAAAATTGGTCAAGTTCAATATGATCATCAAAGATGGGTGATTCAATTTCATGATGAATTGGCATAGGATCCAATGTTGACTCGGGAAAAAGATTGAAATCAGGTGAAAACATTGGAGTCATTATTGAATCAGGAAGTAGAATTGAATCACTAAGTTGAGGTTCATGATCATAATCATTCTCAAGTTCAATTTCAGGTAAGGTATAACTTGCCAAACTGTCAATATCATTTTCAAAATTTGGAATTTTAGCAAGTCCAATTGATTGTTCTGAAATGGAACCTTGATTTCCAAAACAACATGACTCTTCGGCTCTAACAGAATGGTAAGTGACATCAGAACTGGTCAGACGGTGGGAACGTAGAGATTGGACAATCATATCTATGTCATGATTACGAGCGTTTTGAGCCTGAGTCATGGCTTCAAGCATCTTTTCATAGTTGATGGGTTCATAGTCTTGTTGAAAAGATGAAGTGTTATTTTGAAATTGGTGGTGAAATTGTGAGTCCATCAGATTTTGTGATTTTTGTTTGGACTCACACATACTCATTTTCAAAATTGATGGTTTTCTATTTTGGACTGGTAGAACTGAGTATGAATCTTGAAAATATTGTGGACAAGGTGGAGAAGGAGGACAAGTTGGTTGAAGATTTGACTCGGGGGAGGTGAATCCCCATTGACTCTGTGAAGAGTTAAAATTATTATGGAAACTATGGTTATAAGATTGGGGGCATGGGTTATATTGATTCGGATAAGATCAATCCCGCACACTAGGTTGGTTATGATATGCCGGGTTGGTAATATCCGAAAATGAAGTCGGTGTGTAATATGGATTATTATTGAAGTTGGAAAAATTGTTATTATAAGCCATATCACACAATAGAATACAAACACAGAAAAAAGACAAACAAATAAGCAAACAAATAAAAAGAAAAAATTCTAAACTAAGTTAGGGTAGACCCATGACCTAGACGACTCCTAACTGGTTAGACTGTCCACGGGAGGTATAATGCAGACTTTGACCACAAGCTAATCAGCTAGGTCAGGGAAAGATTGGTGGGAGGTTTTCTGTCAAAGACGTTCCTTAATTAAATAACCACCAATCTTCGGGCTTTCGGCCCTTAATCCCTTTCCTAGACACTGATTTGGCAGGAGTCAAATTCCAGCATCTTTCCCCCTTAGAATAATCTCCTAATTGAGTCCGAGATGTCCCTAGGGCCAACGTCTACTCATTTATAGTTAGGCTCGGGTTAGTTAGTGCTTGGAATCTGATTTTTGGGCCAAGGAAGGGTGATTAAATCCCCACCTTATCTTGTTATGGGGTGGTGCCCTTAAGATCAGTTTGTGCAAGTGTACAAGATATGTAAACAAGATTCACTCAAAGCGATGTAAATCAACCACGAGATGAGTCGTATTCTAAATGCAATGCGAACGTACCTTGCTCCAGCACTCTTCAACAGTAAAGTAAATGAATTGAAAAGACCCGTGCCTAAAATGCAAACATCTAATCAATTATTTAACTTTTCAACAAATGTTTTACTGTTGGTTTATTAGCAGGCTTATGTGATGGCATATAAGAAATACAGTTTGCAGAAAACTAGAGTTTTGCCAAGCAAACAGCCCTGCAAAAAGCTAGTTAGTAGTGAACTCTTCCTTACCGCGGAAACGCGGCTAAAGCCGAGCAAACGCAGCAATTCAGAGGGTACTTGGTCTCTGTTTTCTGGAACAGAGGCCCAAGACCACTTATATGTCACTGCAATCTTTCTTTCCTGCTTTTCTTGCCCTATAACCTGCAACAGAGAAGAAAAATTCGTTTTAGTTCTAAAAATTCAATAAAAATCAGATTTCAATAAAAACTGTTACCCTCCCCGGTAACGGCGCCAAAATTTAATTAAGGCTAAACCTGCACAAAAATACGAAATTTCAGAACTTAAAAATAGGGATGTGCAAGTGCTCAATTCTACCGCTATAGCAAGTGGCTATGCGGGTCGTGATCCACAAGGAGGGTTTGTGATAGAAGCGTTCAAGGTTTTTTTATTGAAATCTTTGTGAAGAAAAACGAAGATTCTTCTTTGTTTTAAGTTATGAAAATGAAAAAGAGTTATAGGTTAAAGTTAGAAAGAAAACGGTAGAATGAGAAGGTGGAGAAATCAGAAAATGACTATGTACAAATGAATTGGAAAAGAAAGAAAAAGGATTTGGAAGATGTGGTGAAAGAAATCGTGTTGGTGATCTAAACTAAAAATAAAAGAAAAGAAAGAAGATTAAGGAATTACTCACCTAGTTTGGTTGATGACTTACTTGGAACCCTTGCATGTTCTACCTTGCTTCTGAGGCGTTCAACGCATAAGTCATAGGATCGAGCTCAGTCCCTGTTCGCATTATATCATCAAGCCGAGCAAGAATGAAGTGATACGGATCTTGAGGAGGAGAACATCTTCATGAAGTATCGTTGGCACTCACAAAAACGTTGTTATACTTATGCTTCTGGATTCACTTGCTTGCTCAACAAAACCAAAAGAGGTAAAGTAGAAAGAGGAAGAAGAAAACAAAAGGAAACAAAAGTAAAGAGACGAACATAAAAAAGTATTTACCTTTATTGCTTGCAGAAACGATGGAAGAAAGGAGGAGGGTACATCGGTGTCACTCTCAACATAAGCCTCTCTCTCTCTCTTACTTACATGAATCTCAATCTAACCTAAGCTTACATACAAATTACAATTACATAAAATGAAAAGAAAAACCTAAACTACAAAGAATGAAAACTGGACTAATCCTATCTCTGCATGATTGTCCCCTTTTCAGTGCAAATACTGTCTTTTTATAGGCAAAACCCAACCTACAGGATCCCGGGAAGATTGGGGGAGCAAACGCTCCCCCTAACTTGCTAACAAAGCAGTGAAAATGCGGCTTTGGCCGCGTTTCCGCAGCCAGGGTGTGGCCAGGTGGCCACACCCTATTGGTGGGTCTCCCCGGCATCTCGTTCTGTTTTTATCTTGGGTTGGATTTGCAGTTTAACTCCGAAAGTTTGAAGAAATAGCCGTTGATCTTTGCTTCAACCGATCGATTCTGAGAGGATTCTTCTCAACCGGTTTTCAACCTCTTGATTTTGCCCTGATTCACTGAGTTCGAATTAATTCTGATTTAATTCAGAATTTGGTGGGCTTTTGGGCTTATTTCTCTTCACTCTCCTTAAGGAATGGGCCTGCAAATAAATTAACATTTAATTAGGACAATGCAGATTTTATTCTGTAATAAGTATGGAAATATGATACTAAATGTGCAACATTAGCGACCAATCATGGAGCTCACAGGCTCGCGTCTGTGTTAGAACGCTGAGCTGCTCAGGCTCGCGTTTGAGTTGAAACGCGACCTCCGCGTCTGACAAAGGATGTGAGATCCGCGTCTGACGACTTTCGCGTCTGACAAAGGATGGACGCGAGGTCCGCGTCAGGCAACCTCCGCGTCTGATATTGGAACGCGAGGTCCGCATCTGGTGACCTCCGCATTTGTCTGAGAAAGGACGCGAGGTCCGCGTCTGGCGACCTCCGCGTCTGACATTGGAACGCAAGGTTTGCGTCTGGGAAGTTCGCGTCTGGGAGGTTTGCGTCTGAGGCTTTATCTTAAGTGTCAGAGGTTTCATATTGAACTTGGCAGCAACTCAATCACTATTAGATGTGTAGTGTTAACATAACAGTAGTTTGTCAGAGGTGTAATGTTAACATGACAGTAGTTGGTTTGTGATATGAGCAATTTTGAGGACTTGTCATTCTATTGATGAGAATTGACAAGTGGAGTTTGGAATGTCAGAGGTGTAGAATTAACTTGACAATCATTTATTTGCGATATGAGCAATTTTGAGGACTTGTCATTCTATTGATGAGAATTGACAAGTGAAGTTTGGAATGTCAGAGATGTAGTATTAACTTGACAATTTGGTTGATTTGTGACTCCATGTAGAGGAGTAACAAGCGAAGCTTGTACTCGCTGGGGAGTATTGAAACTTTCCATTGTCGGAGGTTTGATATTAAACTTAACAATGATTATATTTGTGGACCTACCACTCTATGGAAGAGGATTGGTAGGAGATTTTGGAGGAGAGGATAGGACCAAGTCCCTCAAGGTTTATAGCAAACCTTCTACTCAGGCTCATGTTTCCACGTTTGAGAAAGGACGCGAGGTTCACTTCTGGCGATCTCCGCGTCTGATTAAGAAAGAACGCGGGTCCATGTCTGGCGACCTCCGCGTCTGACATTGGAACGCGAGGTCTGCATCTGGTGACCTCCGCGTTTGTCTGAGAAAGGACGCGAGGTCCGCGTCTGCCGACCTCCGCGTCTGACATTGGAACGCAAGGTCTGCGTCTGGGAAGTTCGCGTCTGGGAGGTTTGCATCTGAGGCTTTATCTTAAGTAATTTTTTGATAGCCTACAGAACCCCCTCCAAAGTTTTCGAAACTCCGTGGTTGATTGAGACAGATTTCGAAATACTTTGAATTTCAGTTGAATCTTGACTTTCTGTAATCGGACTGGCATTCTTCTTTGAGGCAGTCTTCTGTGGTGCCCTGAGCTCGATCCTGTCTGGATGGTGAACTTCATGAGTGTACTATTGAACTTCTTGAAGCCTCCAGGAAAGATCATCATAAGTGTCTTAGAAACTCAGTCTAGCACTTGTTATGAGCATTGGTTTGCTTGGTGTACTTTTAAGCTGGTGGAGTTATCAATTGCTCTTGCCAGTGTACTATTGAACCAATTGCAGAAGCAGAGACATACTCTTTGTATTTGAAGAGGGAGGATGCAGTTCTCACAGACGCGGTTCTGGCACACTGATCAAGTAGAGACGCGAACTTCACCAAAATTGAGACGCGACTCTCAATTGTTGTAGAGACATGCTTCTCAATTGCTGTAAAGACGAGGCTCTCAATTGTTGTAGAGACGCAGTCTTTACTTGCTGTTGAGACGCGACTCTTAAGCTCGTTGAGACGTGGCTCTGTACTTGAGACACGAAGGTCACACTCAAAAATTCTTTAAAGAGTTTTAATTGCCAGAGGTGTGATATTAACTTAGCAAATTAAATAACTCTACTGGGAGAATTTGAGAAGGTTACTGTCAGAGGTGTGATGTTAACTTGACAGTGAGATCTGGACTTGTATTTTGAACAAGTTTTGTGGACTTGCTATTCTATTGATGAGAATAACAAGTAGAGTTTGATCCGCTGGGGATTATGTCAGAGTCTATTGTCAGAGGTTTAGTGTTAACATGACTAGAACTCTGCTGGGAATGAAAGTTTGCTGTTAGAGGTGTGATATTAACTCGACAAGGATGTGAGATAGAGGTGTACTGTTAACTTAGCTCCATAAGAATTTCAGTTTCGTTCGGGAGACTGAAGATATCACTGTCATAGGTGGTATTAAACTTAACAGTGGAGGTAATGCTAGAGGTGTGATGTTAAACTTAGCATTGGTCATCTCGACTCCGATACGGAAGTTTGAGGGAAAGTCATTGTCATAGGTGTATTGTTGAACTTAACAATGAATTAGATGCTAGAGGTGTGATATTAAACTTAGCATCGCTCGTCTCAGCTTCGATATGGAAGCCTGAGGAAAAGTGACTATCAGAGGTTTAATATTGAACTTGGCAGCAACTCAATCACTGTTAGAGGTGTAGTGTTAACATAACAGTAGTTTGTCAGAGGTGTAATGTTAACATGACAGTAGTTGGTTTGCGATATGAGCAATTTTGAGGACTTGTCATTCTATTGATGAGAATTGACAAGTGGAGTTTGGAATGTCAGAGGTGTAGTATTAACTTGACAATCATTTATTTGCGATATGAGCAATTTTGAGGACTTGTCATTCTATTGATGAGAATTGACAAGTGAAGTTTGGAATGTCAGAGATGTAGTATTAACTTGACAATTTGGTTGATTTGTGACTCCATGTAGAGGAGTAACAAGCGAAGCTTGTACTCGCTGGAGAGTATTGAAACTTTCCATTGTCAGAGGTTTGATATTAAACTTAACAATGATTATATTTGTGGACCTACCACTCTATGGAAGATGATTGGTAGGAGATTTTAGAGGAGAGGATAGGACCAAGTACTTCAAGGTTTATAGCAAACCTTCTACTCAGGCTCATGTTTTCACGTCTGAGAAAGGACGCGAGGTTCACTTCTGGCGATCTCCGCGTTTGACTAAGAAAGGACGCGGGTCCGCGTCTGGCGACCTCCACGTCTGGCGACCTCCGCCTCTGACATTGGAACGCGAAGTCTGCGTCTGGCGACCTCCGTATTTGACTGAGAAAGGACACGACGTCTGCGTCTGGCGACCTCCGCGTCTGACATTAGAACGCGAGGTCTGCATCTCTTGGAGGAGTTTGAGTTTGAAGCCTTACAGGCTAAAAATTGCAGTGATGATCAAAGAGCACCACCGAGATGAACTGCTTGCAATAGCACTCGAACCCATGGGATGAGAGCTTCTCAGTTCATATTTGAACATGGCCTCTTGGGGCTAAACGCGAACCTCGCGTTTCTAAAGTGAAACGCGATGATCTCATTATGGCCCAGCCTCCTACTAAACGTGTGTTTTGCGTTTTTGAATAGAAATGCGAAAGTCATCCTTTAACACTGTCAGCGACTCTCGCACGCTAAGGTCATGTCCTGGCGCGGCCTTAGGCTGAACGTGGGTCGCGCGTGCTCGCGTTTTGGCACAACTGAAGGCTGGACGCGAACTTCACGTTTTGGCGCTGAAACGCGCAGCTCGTGAATGCGAGCATCGCGTTTTGTTGCAGAAATGCGGGGCTGAAAGCGAACTTCGCGTTTGGTGCCGAAACGCGGGGGGTGAAAGCGAGCTCTATTTGCTGATGGTGAACTTGACGTCTTTGTTGACGATCAGCAATCCGTTTGGCTCGCAGGAGTTGATGCGAACCCCCTGCAAATTGAGTTTGCTGAGCCTTGGGAGGAGTTTTGCGGCGAGATTTGCCTTCATCATCATTGGCCTCGCGGGTCTCGTAGGAGACATTGATGCGGGCCACATATGCTGTTGCAACCACTCCTGTTTGCTGACGATGAGTGCAATGCCTTCGCCGTCTCTTGGCATTCCGATTGAGTCGCCGAGGTTGTTGAGAACCCCGGCATCCGGAATTGAAGTGCCTTGATAAAAGGATGGAGGAGAGATTGGTCTCTATTGCCATCTTAACCGTGGGTCATGGCGCGGGTCTCTGAAAAGACGTTGAGGCTGACCATGTTATCTCCACGGGAGACTCCCGAAGCTTTAGAGGAGTTCAACTTCTCTTAGTCGAATTCGATCACAAGCGATTCGACTGTGAATCCAAGCATCTTGACGTCAGCTTGCGCCACCACTTTCTCATTGGTTGAGAAAGATCATTTCCCCAGCGGAGTCGCCATCTTTTGTACGCGTCAGAAAAGATCACAATTGCAAAATTCTTTTGATTGAATAGAAGATTACAATGGATACAGTCCGATTACAAAAGAGAGGGAATCTCAGGGTTGATTCTCCTCTTTATTTAAAGCCGGGTTCTTCACATGGCGGTGGAGAGTGAGTCTTGTTCCCCGTTGACTGGCCGAACGTCAAGTTTCTCTTGTGGATCCTCTCTTTGGATCTACTGGTGGAGTAGCACAGCTCCTATCAGTAATGGAATCTCAAAGAGATTTAAAGAACTTGAACTCAGCAAGTTAACAAAAAGAGTTGAACTCTTCCCAGGCTACAAGAGCTTCGAGGCTGAACTCTGCTGAGGTAGCTCTCCTCCTCTGCCT
Source organism: Agave tequilana (assembly GCA_038442645.1). Taxonomy (NCBI): domain Eukaryota; kingdom Viridiplantae; phylum Streptophyta; class Magnoliopsida; order Asparagales; family Asparagaceae; genus Agave; species Agave tequilana. The sequence goes on along the minus strand of JAVJIF010032442.1, from coordinate 80,936 downwards.
ATGACTTCTTGGATTCCTCCATCGGGACTCTCCTCCTCAGCCCTTTTAGAAGAGGTCCCCTCCCCCTGAGCCTCTTCTTCTTTTAGAGTTGTCTCCTTTCAAACCCCCCTTTCCTCTAGCTATTCGTAGCTATTTATAGAGGAATTGTGGTGTAACCAACCCCTTAAATCTCTCTATAATGGGAGGAGTGTAACCAACCTCTTAATTCTCTCCATAATGGGAGGAGTGTAACCAACTCCTTAAATCTCTCCATAATGGGAAGTTATTCCCCATTATGTGGAGAGAAAATGGGGTGTAACTGACCAAGTTCGTGGCTCAGTTATAACAGAAATGTGGGTCTCGCGCTGGACGCAGACTTTACTTTGATGTTGAGACGCGGAGCTCACAGGTTCGCGTCTGTGTTAGAACGCTGAGCTACTCAGGCTCGCGTTTGAGTTGAAACGCGACCTCCGCGCCTGACGACCTCCGCGTCTGACAAAGGATGCGAGATCCGCGTCTGACGACTTTCGCGTCTGACAAAGGATGGACGCGAGGTCTGCGTCTGGCGACCTCCATGTCTGATATTGGAACGCGAGGTCCGCATTTGGTGACCTCCGCGTTTGCCTGAGAAAGGACGCAAGGTCCGCGTCTGGCGACCTCTGCGTCTGACATTGGAACGCAAGGTCTGCGTCTGGGAAGTTCGCGTCTGGGAGGTTTGCGTCTGAGGCTTTATCTTAAGTAATTTTTTGATAGCCTACAATAGGTGAGGCCTTGAGTTTTCTCGTCTCGGATCTTTTCCAAGATCCTCATTACTCTGTAATCCCCTTGTTGTGCCTCTTTGATTTATTCATATAGGTCATATTGAATGCTAACTTAGTTCACTCGGCCTTATATAGGTTCCTTTATTCAGACTTCCAATTGCATTCCTTCTAATCTTTCAGTAGCCATGGTTGTTGAGTTATCAATACGGCCAATGATTCCCCTAACTTTCGACTTAGGGCATCAACTACAACATTGACTTTTCTCGGGTGATAGTGAATGGCCAGATGTAGTGGTTACATGTAATATATATTTTAAACCTTTATGGTCTGCAATGTCTGCCTCAGATGTTTTTTATGCTTCTCGTTACTCTTGGGATAAATTAGTATATCATTAATGAATATGACCACAAATTTATCGAGATAGGGTTGAAATACTCTATTCATGAAGTCCATAAATGTTGCAGGGGCGTTGGTTAGTCCAAATGGCATTACGAGAAATTCAAAATGTTCATATCTTGTTCTGAAGGTAGTCTTAGGTACATCGTCTAGTTTAATCTTTAGCTGGTGATACCCGATCTTAGGTTAATTTTGAAAATACACCAGCACCTTGAAGTTGATCAAATAGATCATCAACCCTAGGAACCGGATATCTTTTTTGGATAGTAATCTTATGCAATTCTCTGTAGTCAATGCATAATCTCATGCTCCCTCCTTCTTCACAATTAAGACCGGAGCCAATATATAAGGAGCTTTAGATATAGGGCTAGATCCTTGGAATAAATCAATAGAGAATTCAATCTCCCTGTCCGGAGGTAAGCCTGGTAACTCTTCCGAAAACACAATTGAGGTACTCATTCACCACATCTATGTCTTCTATTTTAACTCAGTTTCTTTCTTTTCCAACTCAGCTGCTAGGATCCCTTGACATCCCCTTTTTAACAACTTCGCAGCCTTAACAGCCGAAATGGTTTGCATCATTATCGCATCCCTCACTCCTTCAAAGGTAATCTCTGGAACCCCTTCCATTTTAAAGGTTATTATTATTTTTTTATATTTATTTATTTATTTATTTTGGTGGCAGGCCACATGGGCACAGTTAGTTGACAACCAATCTATTCTTAAAATGACATCGTACTCCATCTTCCCTAGTTTCACGAGGTTCACCCATGTTTTTACTTCTCTTATCATAACCTCGCACTCCTTATAGTACATATTAGTAACCATTTCCGCTCCTATTGGAGTCAATATTACAAGTTGAAATTTCAATGGTTCAGGTTTCATGTTTAGTTTGGATGCAAATGCTGAGAAGACAAAAGAGTATGTGGCACCAGGGTCAAATAATACTCGGGTAATATGCCCCATTAAATTGATTGTACCTTCTACCACAATATTCGATGTTCGAGCCTCCTGCTGAGTTAAGCATTCATCCCTCGTCGAGCTCCAGGTTGTTGTACTGATGACTGAGTTACCGGCGATCGGGGTGTGTTGAACGGTTGCCTGAAAGTTCCTGTTGGTCCCGAAAATGGAACAGTGCTCCCAGTTTGCCATTCAGTCCTAAACCCCGTACTTGGGTGTCCTTGTAAGACCAGACATTCTTTCCTTATGTGACCTATTTGACTATAGGAGAAACATTGTTTGCCCCGAACACAACTGCCCGCATGGTTCAAATGGCATATGGGGCACCACAAATTTCCTGCAAAATCAGGACGGTGAGAACGTATTATCTTAGGTCTTCGAGGGAATCCCACTCGATGCCATGTACCTCCATTAGGTCTGGAAGCCGATACTGCCGAGGACCCCGCACTTCTATTGAATCTGTGGTTTGACATATCGGAGCTAGGTGTCTCCTGATAGTGGGGGCGCTTAGGAGGGGGTAACTCCTTACTTTTGACTTCCTGATCTTCTAATATGTCCAGTTCAACTTCCAATGCCTTCTCCATTGCTTGAATGTAGATTTGGAGTTGGAACGGAATTAATTTGCTTCTGATTTCAGGTTTTAATCCCCTCACGAACCTTTTGGTCCTTTCTGATTCTTCACGTACCAGCCCTACTGCATATCTTGACAATTGTGTAAACTTGACATCATACTGGTTGACGGACATTTGTCCTTACTTTAATTCCTGAAACTCTAGCGCGAGTTTATCTTTAGTTACCCCCGATATGTACTTTTTATTGAACTTCTTAGCCAAAAGTTTCAAGAAACTTCTTCTCCCAAAGACTTAGCTCCATCTTTAACCATTTCCCACCAACGTTCCGCCTCACCTTGAAACATGAAAGAGGTAAAGGACACTCTTTGATTCTCATTACATTCCATAACAGTTAGTATTTTCTCAATTTGACGAAGCCATTCTTCTGCTTGTATGGGGTCAACTTCTCCTTTAAACGCTGGCGGGTTCAACTTCTGGAATTGTTCTAAGGCTCGATGTGGGTTGCTTTTTGTTGCTAGTCGCGCCAACCAATCTAACATTATATCAAGGATTTTCTGGTATTTGCTGATGTGTTCAACCTCGTGGTTAGTCGGGAGATGGACACTCCCGACTGTACTGTGCGGTGGGGCATAGCCTTCAGGATCAGTGTCTGATAGTGAAAAATTTAAGTCCATCTATCCTAAAAGAATAATCAGTTCTTATTATCAACAATATTCACAGTACAAAGCAAGTCTTATATAACAAATATCACTTCATTCATAACTTCAAAAGTATCCTTAGAACTAAGATTTACATTGATATGCTTACATTCATACTAAATATGTAAAAGAGATTTTTTTTTTGAAACACATTGTTCACACACATTTCTTTACAGACACATAAACCCTCTTACCCAAAAGCTCTAAAATAGGCGAGTCATGCTATCCCTTCCCAAAATACTAAACATTTCACCTCTATTCAAGGATTTATATTAGAACTAGTGAAACTTCCCTCCTTACTATCATTATTAGGATCCTTTCCTTCTAGGTTTTCTTCTTCTGGATGTTCTTCATCTTCTTCCTCAGGATCTTCACTTTCCATTATGAAATCATCGTCATATTTTCAGTACTCATAATCATCATATAGATCCCAGTCAGGGGCCCAGCTAGGATTCCACCAAATACCTCCAAAGGATATTCTTCCTTGGGACTCTACTTCATTACTGAGGGCGACATTAAGAGTCTCGGTCATTGGTTGGTCTCCAATGGAGCTTTCATCATCAACCGCCACATCTATATTCTTCTCCCCCATTAAGCTTGCTTCAACATCATTATCAACAATAATATACTGATTCTCTACTAACCTTTAATCAAGGGATTAAAAGTCATCTCTAATAACTTAATTTCTAAAAATTTCGGCAGCATCTTCTTTGTAACTTGTGCCTTGCCCAAATACAACACATGAAGTTCAATAGTGTAGATGACTCCCTATAGTTATTCTTATGGATACCAAGCAAACATCCATGCAGTCAATAATAATATACTCCCCAAACAAAATATTACTTGGGATTCCTTATTCCAAGACTACAACATACACAATTAGTTAGGAACTAGTAGCCATCCCAAAATTATACATCTAGTGAAATCTGTCAAGTTACTTGCATAACATTGCTTACTAAAAGATGTCGGACTATAAATACAAGGTCCGTCCTTTAGACTTTACACATATCACAAAAGATCATAACATGAATGACATGATTTCTACCAACTTAGCATAATAAGCCCATCACAAAACATAAAGAGTTCCAAAATGAGTAGAAGGAAAAGAAGACAACAAGCTCCTTTCATAGGACACCACAAATTCTCACGCCGGTTCTTGACCTTTGCTTAGACCTGAAAAGAATGTTGTCAAGAAAAGGAGTGAGCTTGACGGCTCAGTGAGTAAACCAAGTTATTGCATAATATTCTAGTTAATCTTTATCTTTGATAGTTTATAATCTTTATAGTTGGCCGCCACTAGGCCAAAGTTTAAGAAATATATGCTAACATTCCTTGGTCTACTTTATACACTCATATGATGATACATGGCGTGATAGTAATTTTTCTTTTATCGCGATTTGTAATATGTTATAATTCAAGTCATAACAATTTCTAAGTTTTGATAGCACAAGCATCTTTTATAAACATCACATTAACAAGCAACATTTCGTCACCACAACATTTCAAAGAATGCATGAACATTTATACCGTCTCCCCTCTCCTACCGGCTCCCGCTGGTCCCTTCCTACAGTTATAGAATGAGCTACTTTCACAACACCGTCCCCTCCTACCGGCTCCCGCCAGCCCCTTCCTACAATGAACAAAATACATTTACACCGTCTTTTCCCTCCTACCGGCTCCCGTCACCCCCTTCCTACAATTAAAGATGAACAACCTTTTCCCCGACCGTCTTCCCTCTTCCTACCGGCTCCCGCCGGCCCCTTCCTACACATAAGGATAAAACAACTCATCCCACAAAGAACAGAAACTATGCACACGAGCAAAACTATTGTACAAACATAACAGAGAATTTCATCCATTTCATGCCACTTACTACTTGCACATACAAGATACACATTCATATACATTTGATTGGTCGCTAATGTTGCATATTTAATATCATATTTCCATACTTATTATAGAATAAAACTTTGCATTGTCCTAATTAATTGTTTAATTTATTTGCAGGCCCATTCCTTAAGGAGATGAAGAGAAATGAGCCCAAAAGCCCACCAAAATTCTGAGTTAAATCAGAATTAATTCGAGCTCACTGAATCAGGGCAAAATCAAGAGGTTAAAAACCGGTTGAGAAGAATCCTCTCAGAATCGATCGGTTGAAGCAAAGATCAACGGCTATTTCTTCAAAATCTCGGAGCTAAACTGCAAATCTAACCCAAAATAAAACCAGAACTCGAACCCGGGGAGACCCACCAACAGGGTGTGGCCACCTGGCAACACCCTGGCCGCGGAAACGTAGCCAAAGCCGCGTTTTCGCGGCTTGGTTAGGGAGTTAGGGGAGCGTTTGCTCCCCCGATCTCCCCGGGATCCTGCACGTTGGGGTTTTGCCTATAAAATGCCAGTATTTGCACTGAAAATGAGACGGCCATGCAGAGATAGGATTTAGCCTAGTTTTCATTCTTTGTAGTTTAGGTTTTTCTTTTCTTTTTATGTAATTTGTATGTAAGCTTAGGTTAGATGAAGATTCATGTAAGTAAGAGAGAGAGGCTTATGTTGAGAGTGACACCGATGTACCCTCCTCCTTTCTTCCATTGTTTCTGCAAGCAATAAAGGTAAACATTTGTTTATGTTTGTCTCTTTACTTTTGTTTTCTTTTTCTTTTCCTCTTCTACTTTACCTCTGTTGGTTTTTGATGAGAATGCAAGTGAATTCTGAAGCACAAGTATAACAAAGTCTTTGTGAGTGCCAATGATAGTTCATGAAGACGTTCTCCTCCCCAAGATCCGTATCACTTCATTCTTGCTGGGCTTGATGATATAATGCGAACGGGGACTGAGCTCGATCCTATGACTTATGCGTTGAACGCCTCTGAAGCAAGGTAGAACATGCAAGGGTTCCAGGTAAGTCATCAACCAAACTAGGTGAGTACTTCTTTATCTTTCTTTCTTTTCGTTTATTTCTGTAGATTAAATCTCCAACACCTCATCTTCTAATTCTTTCTTTCCCAACTCATTTGTACATAATCGCTTTCAACATTTTCTGATTCTCTCCACTTTCTCATTCTACCGCTTTCTTTCTAACTTTAACATAATTCGTTTTCATTTTTATTTCTTAAAAACAAAGAAGAAATTTCGTTTTGTCTTCATAAAGATTTCAATAAAGAACTTTGAACGCTTCTATCGCAAACCCTCCTTGTGGATCATGACCCGCATAGCCACTTGCTATAGCGGTAAGAATTGAGCACTTGCACATCTTTATTTCTAAATCTAAAATCCCGTATTTTGTGTGCAGGTTTTGCCTCAATCAAATTTTGGCGCCGTTGCCGGAGAGGGTAACGTTTTTTATTGAAATCTGATTTTTATTGAAAATTTTTTAGAACTAAAACGAACTTTCTTCTCTGTTGCAGGTTATAGGGCAAGCAAAGCAGGAAAATAAGATTGCAGTAATATATAAGTGGTCTTGGGCCTCTGCTCTAGAAAGCAGAGACCAAGTGCCCTATGCTTTTCCGCGTTTTCGCGACCAAAGCCGCGGGTACGCGGCGAAAAGGAGTTGACTACTAACGTTGTTTTTTGCAGGGCTGCTTGACTTGCAAAATTCTAGTTTTCTGCAATTTATTTTTTCTTATATGCCATCACCAAAAGCCTGCTAATAAACCAACAGTAAAATGCTTGTTGACAAAGATAAAAAATTAATTAGACGTTTGCATTTTTAGACACGTGTCTTTTTAATTCCTTTATTTTTACTGTTGAAGAGTGCTGGAGCAAGGTACGTTCGCATTGCATCTAGAATAGGACTCATCTCTTGGTTGATTTACATCGCTTTGAGTGAATCTTATTTACATATCTTGTACACTTGTACAAATTGATTTTAAGGGCACCACCCATTAACAAGATAAGGTGGGGATTTAATCACCCTTCGTTGGCCCAAAAATCAGATTCCAAGCACTTACTAACCCGAGCCTAACTAAAAATGAGTAGATGTTGGCCCTAGGGACATCTCGGACTCAATTAGGAGATTATCCTAAGGGGGAAAGGTGTTGGAATTTGACTCCTGCGAAATCAGTGTCTAGGAAAGGGATTAAGGGCCGAAAGCCTGAAGGTTGGTGGTTATTTAATTAAGGAACGTCTTTGACGGAAAACCTCCCACCAACCTTGCCCTGACCTGGCTGATTAGCTTGTGGTCAAAGTCTGCATTAAACCTCCCGTGGACAGTCTAATCAGTTAGGAGTCGTCTAGGTCATAGGTCTACCTCAACTTAGTTAGATTTTTTTCCTTTTATTTGTTAGCTTATTTGTTTGTTTTTTCTTTCTTTTTGTTTGTATTCTATTGTGTGATATGGCTTATAACAACAATTTTTCCAACTTCAATAATAATCCATATTACACGCCGACTTCATTTTCAGATATTACCAACCCGGCATATCATAACTTTAACCAACCTAGTGTGCCGGATTGGTCTTATCCGAATCAATATAACCCATACCCCCAATCTAATAACTATAATTTCCATAATGATTTCAACTCTTCACAGAGTCAGTGGGGATTCACCTCCCCCGAGTCAAATCTTCAACCAACTTGTCCTCCTTCTCCACCTTGTCCACAATATTTTCAAGAGTCATACTCAGTTCCACCAGTTCAAAATAGAAAACTATCAATTTTGAAAATGAGTATGCGTGAGTCTAAAAATAAATCCCAAAATCTGATGGACTCACAATTTCACCACCAATTCCAAGACAATACTTCATCTTTTCATCAAAACAATGAGCCTATCAACTATGAAAAGATGCTTGAAGCCATGACTCAGGCTCAAAACGCTCGTAATCGTGACATAGATATGATGGTCCAATCTCTATGTTCCACCGTTTGACCAGTTCTGATGTCATTAACCATCCTGTTAGAGCCGATGAGTCAGGTTGTTTTGGAAATCAAGGTTCCATTTCAGAACAATCATTTGAACTTGCCCAAACTCCAAATTTTGAAAAGAATATTGACAGCTTGGCAAGTTATCCTTTTCCTGAAATCGAACTTGAAAATGAATATGATCTTGAACCCCAACTTAGTGATTCAATTCTACTTCCTGATTCAATTATGACTCCGGTGTCTTCACCTGATTTCAATCTTTTTCCCAAGTCAACATTGAATCCTGTGCCAATTCATAATGAAATTGAATCGCCTATCTTTGATGATCATCATGTTGAACTTGACCATTTTTATAATTTTGAAAATCCCATTGATAAATTGGCAAGTTCTCATTGTTATGACATTGAACTCAATGAGAAATGTGACCTAGATTCTCAAATCTGTGATCAAATTCAAATTCCCGAATCAATATTGACTCCTGTTTTGTTACCCGACTTAGGTAATTTTTAGAGTCAGTTTTGATTCCCACACCTATCATTCCTGAACTTGAATCACCAATATTAAGTCACATTCCGTTGTTGGAAAATAAATGTGGACTTGAGTTTCACTTTCTTGACTTGGACCCACTTCCTGAACCAATCTCGACTCCTGAGCCTTTACTTGACTTAAGTCACCTTCCTGAGTCGGTATTAGTTCCTGTACTTCCTGAGTCCAAGTCAATCATTCTATCTTTTCACTTTCCATTTTGGGACAAGGTGGTAGACAAATTTGACTCCGAAATCAATTATGGAATTTGAAAATTAGATGGGGTCCAATATTTAATAAAAATCCTTTATGGATTCATCATTTTAATGGGTTATATTAGTGAAATTTCTGGTGGGTTCCTCCGAACCCAACGAAAAGTTGATTGGGCCACATTTCGTGGACCAATCAGACCACCACCGGAACCACCACCTTAAGGTAACATTTTCCTTCCCTTTCTTCTTTTTCATGCATCTATGCATTAATTCATACATTGAGGACAATGCATGAGATAGGTGTGGGGGAGGGTCTAACATAACTTAGTTTTTTCTTTTTATAAAAAAAATAACATTTTCTTTACTTTTAAAAACTTTTTGAAAATAGAAACAATATTTTGACATATGTTTTGTAAGAAATTAAGTTAATTTTAAGGAATAGGAAAATCCAAATTAGGATTTCTTATACTTGGTCAAAATAAGATTATTTGTTTGATTTTTAGGGTTAGGAAGATAATTTGTCAAAGTAATTTAGTCTTGATCTTTACCTTAATGAAATATGCACACGTCATACACTTACACACTTAGGGTTCAAAAACAAAGATTCTTATGCCTTATAAAAAAAAGAAAAAGAAAAAAAGATAAACAAATCTAATTATTGATTAGCTAGGTGCTTTGGCCAAAGCAAGTCTTAGTATTTATGCGAAAGATGATTAGATAAGTTTGAGAAAAAAATATATAAAAATTCTCTGATTAAGCTGGGTATTTGTGCCTAATAAAGCATAAGTATTCACGCCTAAAAGGGGTTCATATAATAAAATCCTTAGTTTTGCGGCCTTGTTTGCTCGAGTCCTTAAGTCCTTGGGGTGTTTTCTCACCCGGTGCCCTAAGACCGTTTGATTTGGGAGTCATCGATTAAAGGCTCGTTACATAGGCAGATTAGAAAGCCTAATAGAACTAAGGAATAATACCACCAAAAAATATATATATATAAATAAATAAGGCATAAGAATTAGAGTTAATGAACCCTTAGTCAAAATTTTCACAATCACAAGGTGCATATGACTTAGGGTAAAGTAATAGACTAGATGAGAAGTACAATTTGACTCCTTACTTTGATTGATAACAAATTTTTGAATAGAGACTAAGTTTAGGAATGAAAAATTCAGTTTTCCTATAACTTATAGATTGCTTAAATCTTACAATTATATTTCAAATATTTTTCTCTTTCAAAATGCTTTTCGAAAATACTAACTCTTTATTTCTCTTTCCTATAACCAAAGCCACGTTTTCGCGGCTTGGTTAGGGAGTTAGGGGGAGCGTTTGCTCCCCCGATCTCCCCGGGATCCTGCACGTTGGGGTTTTGCCTATAAAATGTCAGTATTTGCACTGAAAATGGGACGACCATGCAGAGATAGGATTTAGCCTAGTTTTCATTCTTTGTAGTTTAGGTTTTTTTTTTCTTTTTATGTAATTTGTATGTAAGCTTAGGTTAGATGAAGATTCATGTAAGTAAGAGAGAGAGGCTTATGTTGAGAGTGACATCGATGTACCCTCCTCCTTTCTTCCATTGTTTCTGCAAGCAATAAAGGTAAACATTTGTTTATGTTCATCTCTTTACTTTTGTTTTCTTTTTCTTTTCCTCTTCTACTTTACCTCTGTTGGTTTTTGATGAGAATGCAAGTGAATTCCGAAGCACAAGTATAACAAAGTCTTTGTGAGTGCCAACGATAGTTCATGAAGACATTCTCCTCCCCAAGATCCGTATCACTTCATTCTTGCTGGGCTTCATGATATAATGCGAATGGGGACTGAGCTCGATCCTATGACTTATGCGTTGAACGCCTCCGAAGCAAGGTAGAACATGCAAGGGTTCTAGGTAAGTCATCAACCAAACTTGGTGAGTACTTCTTTATCTTTCTTTCTTTTCGTTTATTTCTGTAGATTAAATCTTCAACACCTCATCTTCTAATTCTTTCTTTCCCAACTCATTTGTACATAATCGCTTTCATCGTTTTCTGATTCTCTCCACTTTCTCATTCTACCGCTTTCTTTCTAACTTTAACATAATTCGTTTTCATTTTTATTTCTTAAAAACAAAGAAGAACTTTCGTTTTGTCTTCATAAAGATTTCAATAAAGAACTTTGAACGCTTCTATCGCAAACCCTCCTTGTGGATCACGACCCGCATAGCCACTTGCTATAGCGGTAAGAATTGAGCACTTGCACATCTTTATTTCTAAATCTAAAATCCCGTATTTTGTGTGCAGGTTTTGCCTCAATCAACATTACTTGTACATGTATATAATAATTTATATACGTATATATATATATATATATGGGTATAATCACCTCAATTTACTCACGAGCTTCTATGTGTGAGTCCATTTCCTCCGTTGATGTTTTTATCATTCAAATTTTTGTATTCTTAGTATTCTCAATAGTATTCAACTTAGTGTTTACAAGCTTCCATATGAGTGTGGCAAATTAATGTTTACCATCGTACAAGACAATAGCTTAATTTCTTATTCAAATTCCCTATTTTCTGAATATCACAATTTGACAAATCCTATCTCTTATCTACCATGTCAAATAGCATACACACATTTAGAACATTCAATTCACACCAAATTTCTACTAAAACAGCGAATTACATAGGAGAGACAGTTAAGTTCTTTAAGATTCTTGACATAAGTTCTTCAAGATTCGAGTTTTCTCACCTTTCTTCGAATCTTTCCTCTTGATAGGACTAAACTTCGCCTCTTTGAACTACAACCCTAAGCAAAGAACATTTGGATTAATATCTATCAAAAATCATCAAAATATGAGGATTAAGTGTTTTTTTTCTCTTCAAAATATCAGTCAGAATTACCTTCCCAAAAGTGAGTTTTAGGGCCAAAAAGCTCAAATTTTTTTACTGAAAATCACCTCCTCAACTTGGATCTAAGCCCTAGGAAGGATCTTTCCCTCCTCCTCCGAGTCCCGCTCCCCCCTCCTTGCTCGCGCCCCGCCTGGGCGCGGCTTCACCCGCGCGCGGCAGTCGGGGGCGTGGCTCAGCCTGGGCGCGGCCGCCTGGGCGCGCCCCCTTCTCCCTTCTTGCCTCTGTTGTGGGGAAGAACAAGGGAGAGAAAGTATAGGTTTATTGTGTAGAGAAAGGGAGGGTTTCTAGGGTTTTTGTCATGAAAACTTTGTGGAAGAAGATGAGTGAAAATTTTCAGATGAAGAGAGTAGGTTTTCAGATCTAATTGATCCTATAATTTCAAGTTTGTCAAGCCATCTCCTCCATCCAATAACCCACTCCTTCAATCAAGAAAATCTTAGCCTTTCTTTCTTTCACCTACCCTCTCCACTAACTAGTTGGATTAAATAATTACTCATAGTGGAATTTTTCTTGATTCTACCCCAATAACAATAATGTAGTAGGTTATCATGTATTCATACAAAGGATGGTATAAAGCATGTGCAAGTGTATATATATACATATGAATACTCCAATAATACATGAAATCTTAAATTACTTAGCCTTAAACTTTATTGGGTATAATAAAGTTTCTTTTTTTATAGGTGATTAGGAGAAAATTCTTGGGATAATATTAACCCGGATGTTACATATATAATCAAAGTGAGCACTCACGGGTACCTCATGAAATGATACGGGTAATCATACTAGTATAATATGACAGATAGTCACATGAAATAAAACAAGCAATACATGTATATATTTTTGACAATGATTAATGAGGAAAATAATACTCACAAATATCATTTCAGAAAATTTTAAGTAGCATAATTACATAACAAAATAAAATTATTTATCACAAAATTCTTGTTTAACTGAAGGAGGAAATGAACACTCACCTGAACTCGATCCTAAATCCAAAGCACTGAAATCATAAGGCCCCGATAAATCTACATATATTATTTCAATAGAAATTGTTAGATTTTAAAAGGATATTTTACTTGGAAATTATAAGAGGTTTTAATCTTGATTAATTAGTTTGGGGTTAGAAATATGATCTTCTGGTCTAATGAATTTAGTAAGTTTAATTTAAACCAATTTCTAATTTTTGTTTGATTTTTTTAATAGCTTTAAATTATTAAAATACTTAAAGGGTCTGAATTTATCATTAAGGAAAATGATTTCAAAGTAGGTGGTTTGAGTTAATTTATTTTGCTATTAATTTAAAAAAATTTCATAGAAAGTAGAAGTATTGTAGACTATTATTTATATTCTTCTCTAACTTTTTTCTTTTTATTTTTTTATCTGATTATTTTATTATGCAATTCTTCTTTCTTTCTTTCTTTTTTTTTAACATATCTCTTTAGAAGCCTTTTTTTTTTGAAAACCTTGGCTGTAAAATTTCAAAAAAAATATGTAAATTAAGACGTGGTTTGGTAAATTCTCATGTATATTTTAGTTGAATTTTTGATTGAGTTTTTATGTATAAAAATTATTAGGATTTCAAAAAAAAATGTGTAAATTAAAATTATGGATTGGTATATTCTCACATGTATTTTAATTGGATTTGTGGTTGAGTTTTGATGTATAAAAATTCATGAATAATCATGTAATAGACATGATTTTTAATAAACTATTTATATCAAATAAATTGTGAGAAGATAGATTACTTACTTGAATTTGATCTCCCCTAATATTTTCCTCAATTTCTGCACTTCGAGATTCCTTTTCATTCATGCCCCGCTTGAGGAGAAAAGAAAGAAGGAGGTGGGGAGAGTTGTGTCATGTTTTTTTCTTTTGAGGTAGAAAAAGAAGTAGTTTAGGTTTTTATTGATTATTAGGGATTTGAAAAACCAGAATTTCAGTTGGGGTTCAAATTGCTTGATTTAGTTGTTTAGGATAGAATTAATTAAGGTTATAATTTTGAAAAAAAGATTTAGATTTGGGTAAGTTAGGATAAATATGATTATTGTTAGGATTTAGATTAGGATTAGTAAAAATTTATGAAAAGATTTGATAAGATATGATTTGGATTTGGATTAGGACTAGGATTAGGATTTGAATTAAGATAGGATTATACGGATTGGGTTTTGGGTTATAGATTATTGGGTTGGTGGATTTCGGGTTTAGATAATTAGGTATGGGAAAAGAATCAAGGGTATTAATAATAATAATGATGATAAATAATAATAATTAATCGTGTAATAAAATAAATAAATAATAATAGTTAAAGATACAAATAATAATACTCTAGTAATAATAATTTATAACAATATTACTAATAAATAATAATAATATTAAAAACAATAATAGTTAACAATACTACTAATAATAATTAAAATAAGCATAAAAATAACAATAATAATTATAATCATAATGAAACACTCATTGTATGACCCGAAAAAGGAGAAGACAAGAATTGCAGTAAAAGTTTTCCTTGAATCAAATGAAAAGGATTACAACAAAAACTGTTCCTTCCGGTTACAAGGGAGGGAGAATATTGAATCTTGAATTCCCCCTTTGTTTAAGGCTGGGTTCTTCGTGTGGCGGTGGAGAGTGAATCTTGTTCTCCGTTGACCAGATGACCGTCCTTCAGGGATCTCCTCTTCGGCCGGTAGAAAGAGTGACACAGCTCTGTCTACCAAAACTCTAAAAGAGAAGGTAGGCGAAAGCTAGCTCGTACGCAGCGAACTTGCTGAAGAGTTGATCTGCTTCTTTTCTCTCTGTGTCGCCCTCTGTCTCTCTTCGTCCGATTGATTCTCTGATCTCCTTCCTCCCCTCTTCATAGAAAACAGGGCTATTTATAGAGGTACAAGGGGTGAACGTGCCCCCTAAAAACGCTCCACAATGAGGGCCAACTTCCCCGCTACATGGGCGGTAACTAACCCACGTGCCTGCTAAAGACACGCCACGATGGAGGCTGATTTCCCTTACGTGTAGGCAGTGATTGGTCCCTTAACCAAGGCGGTTATAACTGAGACGCGGGTGTCAGGCCGACGCGCCTTGATGCTGAGACGCGGGTGTCGAGCCAACGCGCCTTGATGCTGAGACGCGGGTGTCAGGCCGACGCGCCTTGATGCTGAGACGCGGGTGTCGAGCCAACGCGCCTTGATGCTGAGACGCGGGTGTCGAGCCAACGCGCCTTGATGCTGAGACGCGGGGTTAGTCCCTCGCGTCTAGAGCTTAAAACTTTGCTTTTCAATGGCTTGTCCTCCAGTAACTTTTGGATAGCCTACAGAACCCCCTCCAAAGTTTTCGATATCCCGCAGTTAACTGGGACGGATTTCGAAATACTTTGGTAGCCGTATTTGCTTTCATGACTGGACTGTTAGTGCTCCGGGTTTGATTTTATCTGGAGTTGGTCTTCGTGAGTGTACTGTTTGAACTCCTTGAAGCCACCAGAGTTGATCATGTTGAGTGTCTAGATGCACAGTCTAAACCTCCCCAATTGCTTTTAGTCTGTCACGGGTGTGCTTTAAGCCAGGAGTGGTTGGTCGTCTACTTACGTCAGTGTACTGTTGAACTGATTTTGCAGAAGCAGGAGGCCGAACGCAGGTTCTTTTCGAAAAGCCGAGATGGTACTGCTTTAAAGACGTGATTTCTGTAGGGTGCGTCCTTTGGCAATGAAAACGCGCCCGATCTTCCATGAGGCAGACGCGATGTTAGGCCCGCTGGGTCGGACGCGGACTTCGTAGAGAGACGCGACCTTCCGCATGCATTTATGGAGATGCTGACGGGGCATGTCCATCGAAGAGGTGCGTCCCTTGGGTGCGAATCTGTGCCGTGTCATGATTACGCCGCCAGCTGGCCTGGGGAACCGGTAGGATTTCACCTTTTGGCGCGTGGACTTCCCGGTTCATTAACTGAACCGCGCCACATGTCAAATGATGACTCGCTGTGGAGCCGTGACGCATGATCTTCGCGATGATTTGTTCCACGCGTCATGTGGTGATTCGCTGCAGCTTTTATCGGGCCACACGCCGCGTATCTTCGCGAATCCTTGTGCCTATAAAAGGCAACAGTCAGAGAGACATCTTTTCTTCTCCGAACGCACTTGCTCAAGAAAGAGAGTTCTCTCCTTCCTCTGTTGAACTATTCATCTCCATTACTGGACTTTTGAACTATTCATCTCCCTTTACTGGAATTAAAGATGGCACCCAAGACCAAGCCAACCGCCTCTTCTTCACAGGCGACTGTCGCCGAGGTCCAGAGGGGCGCTTCCTCTGCGCAGGATGTCGCTTTCCCAGGTATAATGCCTTTTAGGCATAGATTTCGCCATTAACGGAAGCTCATAGAACCCTAAGAATCCTTAACACAAAATATAACTCGTGTTTGATTCTCAGACGCGGTCTCAGACGCAGTCTTTGAGTTGATAACCGAGGCGCGGGTTTGGACCCTCGCGCCATTGGGTCCTGCATTTCGGATCTTCACTTAGAATATTTCTAATTGTGAAGGGTTCAGACGCGGACTTGGTTTGCAGAACGCGGATTTGATCCTTGCGTTCTGTTTCATCAGCTGCCGATTTTGATGAATCTGGCACCTGAGTCCAAGCAATTAGAAATCTGGGGGTGTGAAAGGAAGGGAGTTACCCTCCTTAACTTCTGGCGGTTGTGGTGATGGAAGGGTTAAGGTGGATAACTCCCTTCTTTTCGCACCCCAGAAGTGACATCAAGGACATTCCATGACCTTCTGGTGGTGGAGACGCGGATCCTGCAGGTCTGGACGCGGGTTTGATAATTCCTGCGTCCAGTATCTCTTCTGTATTTGGACGCGGTTTCGCAGGTCTGGACGCGGATTTGATAATTCCTGCGTCCAGTATCTCTTCTGCGTCTGGGTTATGAACACTTAGCATTTTTGCTTCTAATAAAGTATCTAACTAAGTGTCCTTTTCTTTTACAGTGCCCCATCCTTCTGCCTCACTCGCCAAGACGCGCCACTTTGGACATGTAGGTGGTGCTGACCGGGACTTGACCTTTGTGCTACGAAGGACTGTCCCTGTGACTGCTGACCAGTCGCAGGATCGCAGGGAGAGGCTCTCTAATGTTGACATGAGAACTCTTCGGGTACTTATGACCGATGCAGCATTCACAACGGATGCTCACGTCAAGCTGGAGAAGCCTGCCTTCTTCTTCGGAGATCGTATCAACGATGGCGGCTATCGTGTGTATGACGGAACTTATAAATGGCTCCGTCAGATAAAGGGTGGAAGATTCTTTCTTCCGGACATGGAGAGGATGTTCCCGCTGTCCTACTTCCAACACATGTCCGTCCCTCGGAAGATGGAATGGGACATTTCTCGATATGTCCCTGAGATTACTCTCGGTGATTTGGGTTCCCATAAAGTACACCGTCATGATAGCCATGACAGGTCGGTTCTCGGCCTATTCCCTGGGTCGCGCAAGTCTGAGGTTCCGGTTGGAGAGATACCACCACTTGGCACTACCTTCCTCAACGCGTTCATGGAAGCGGAGGGTGATTATCCGGTCGGGTTCCGTTCGCCCGGGTGGGTCCATTCCACGGAGAACTACTGGTGGGGCAGGATGGTGGGTTTCGTCCTCACCGATCTTGGGGATCTGCTAAAGCGTGTGGGACTATACCCGGCGGTCAGGGCTGTACAGTGGGGTATCCCACCAGGCTCTCATAACTTTTTCGGGATCCTGGAGCGCTACAATCCTCTGACGGGGACATTCTTTACCCCGGTCGGAGAGATGGGCCTTGCACTGCACGAGCTACATGAGGTCTCGGGGCTGGCAACAGGGGACATTCCCTATGAGGAATATGTCCCGACCACTGAGGAGCTCCACCTCTTGAAGAAAGAGTTTCCTCGGGTGTACGAGACTTACTGGGAAGTGATGTGTCACTTCCACATTTGCGGTCAGATAACCGCCTGGAGGTCGCAGGGAGTCAAGCAACTGTCTTGGGCCAGTTACTTATTCAACGATGTCAATAATAAAGACAATCCGGTAACCTGACTGGCTCCTAGTTCCGACAGGGAGATTGAAGACAGGATCGACAAGGCTTCTGAAGGCTTCTACACCACGGTTTCGAACGAGGACGGTTTTGACCCTGACCTGGTTTTTGAAAGCTTCCACCATCAAGCCCGGACCCCTATCTCCGATAGGGCACTGTTGGCAGGCTTCTTGATGCTGTGGCTGAAGCGTTGTGTGGTGCCCACGCTGCCACATGAAGCTATTGTTGCTGACGTGGTGTACCCGGCGGTGCTCCTGGCTCATGGCAACCCTATAGCCCTTCTCCCAGCCGTGACGGCTGGCATTCAGAGTGGGTTGCGGGCGCTAAACAAGAGTTTCTGCGAGGCGCCGAAAACTGTCGACTCCCACTGCAAGCCGTATGTTGACTCAGAGGGGAATCCGACGGTGAAGCGCCCCAACCCTTGGATCGAGCTGCCTTATACGTACCTCATGGCTTGGTACGTGATGCACTGCCCTTCTCTGATGACGGCGGTGCGTTGGAGGGAGAGTTTCGTCCCTTTTGTACAGCGGTTGGAGGATTCGAGCTGGCGTGATCTTTATATATATTACGTCCGGAAGTGACTTTCAGATTCTGCGAATTACCAGCTCAATCGCTGCTTCCCCGAGATCTCTGGTGCATCTTTCGGGGATCTATTTACTGATTCCGCGAGCCCAGATGGCTTCACGAGGTTGTCCGTGGGAGTCTTCTGGTGGTTGATCAATATTCGGCCCGGATATGTGCTTTTCCGGCAAGGGACTTCATACACCATCGAGCCGTACATGCCGAATCGTTTCGCTCGACAGTTCGGCTATGATCAACTCTACGTCGGGAATCCCAATGCTCGACTCGCCTTCGAAGGGAACTTGTTCGAAGGTGCTCGGGCTTGGTACTACAGTGTGGCCAGAGGGACGGGAGCAACTTTCCGTCTACCTATCGAGGGGTCCAAGTGTCGTATGAGCTTCAGCTTCTGCACTTGGTATTTCCAAGCCATCCAGACATCAGACTTTGTTCTGGCGTCTTCATGTATTGAGAGCATCAGTGCAAATCTCGAGGCAAGGTCAGAGTCTGGTAAACACTCGAAACTCACCGACCAGTACCTGAAGGTCCAGAAGGAGGTCGGGAGAAGATCAGGAAGGGAGCCACGAGCAATAAGGGAGGAGCCGCGACCAACAAGGGAGGAGTCGCAAGCAGCAAGGGCGGAGCCACGAGCAACAAAGACTCGACAGGCGGTAAGCAAGCGTCGTCAACGCTCTGCTTCAACCGCTGAACCTGCTCCCAAGAAGGTTCGGAGAGACTTGACAACCGAAGTCTCCCGATCCGAAGACATCCCTGCTGTCGTTGAGGTACTGAGGGAAGAAGATATAGCTGAAGAGGATGTTCATTTAGTCCGTGCCCCTAGGTCGAGCAGCAGAGACCGTAGGTCTGCGGAGGAAGGGGAGCTCGTTGACAGAGTCACCACCGCTGACGAGGATGAGCAGCTAGAGGTCGACATCATGAGTGGAGGAGATGTCGATATTCCGGGGATTTCAGTTCAACCCGGGTTTTTACTTGCTCATGAAGGGAGAGATGAGGTACAGCAACCTGGGTCGCCTTGTGTCTTCATCTCCAGTCCTCGGGCAGTTGACCCCAGTCCTACCACTGGGGTAATTGGTGGCAAGGCTCCGGCTGCAGAAGTCTCGCGCGTGGCGCTATCGTCTTCCTCACTCTCAGGGGAAAGCGATTTTGAAGACGAGGTCGACTACGACAATGAACCCGCTCTTCCTGATCCGAGTAAGTTCTCCCACATCTCAGAGGAAGAAATATACGGGGGTGAGCCATCAACGGTATCACAGCTGGCGATTATTCCCGCTGAAGGTATTCTTTTCACCTTTTGACCTAATTTCCCTTTTTATTTTGAAGAGGATGTTTTAACATTCTTCTTTTATGCTGCAGGGTTGGCCGGGGACATTGAAGCTGTAATCTCCTCGCATATCGAGGAGACGGTAAAAGAGCTGACCCAGTCCGAAGGAGTCGAGGCTTCAGTTCCCGAGATAACTCCAGAGAGGGCAACTACTGAAATTGGGGAGCCTTTCATTTTGCCGGAAGAGGAGGCAACCCCTAAGGCTAGGGAAGAACCCACTCTGCAGGGTGAAGAGGTTACTATTGAAGCCAGGGAGACTTCCACTCCGCAGGATTCGCCCAAGGATTCGACATCTCTGGACCTCCCAGATGGTAAGGAAGTTCTGATATTTTAAATGTTTCGCTTTTCTCCTTTGTGGCTAATGTCGCGATAACTTGCAGAGGAAACTGAGGGGGCTCAGGTGGAGAGTCCGACGGTCGGTACCCTTCCAAAAGGCCACACAGCTCAGGTCTCGGCTGAAGCTTCTAAGGAGGTTGCGCTTACTACTCCATCATTAGCTGTGGAGGTTCCTGCAGAGATAACACCTCCGGAAGCGCCAGTGGCCAGTCTCGCTCTTGCCGTATCGACGGTCAGCACGACTCTCGCGCAAAAAGAGCCGGCTTGCACCCCTTTCCTCATGATAGAAAGGGGGTCGGGGAGTACCTCGGGTGATGATACCATGGATTTCCTGACACGCAAAACGGTGCAGCAGTTCCTTGACGCGATGCGATCGTGCATCGATTTTATCCTGTCTGGGCGTAGCTCCTTTGACTTTGCCCGGACGTTTCTTGTAAACATGGCCGGTAACATCGAATTAACCGGAGGCTCCTCGCTTGCCAAGTCGTGTCTGCTGTTGGTGGAGCAATTGGGAAGTGACCTAAAAGAGCTGAAGTCTTTGGACAATGCTAGTTCTTCTCAAGAAGCCCAGGTCATCTTGACTAGGCTCCTAGCCACCCAGGAACAAGAGCGACAGGAGGTGGAAGCACAAGTTGCTGAAGAGGTCCGCAATCTCGAGCGTTCCCAAGCTGAATGTCAGAAACTGGCTGACGATTCAATGGAATCCGAGTTCATCCGGCAAAACGCAGAGCTCGCCATTACCAATGCTCGGTCTGCCATCGCTAAGGCGGAAGCCATGATCGCGGATAATGAGAGGACGCTTGCCACCATCCGGAAGAGGCTGGAGGAGCAACAAGCTGCGAAGGCACGAGCTGAAGAAAGCCAGACCATTCATTCCTCCAGGTTGGAATCTCTGCGAGCACAGCTGGCTGCAAAACCCTTTTTATCTGAAGAGGAGCTGCGGGTCCAAGCCATGATGGAGGCTGAGAAGGCACGTCAGCACGAGATGCATCATCTCATGGAGCGTATCCGTTCTTTGCCGGATCAAGACTTTTAGCCTTTTCCCCTTCTTCCCTTTTTTGTAAAGAAGAGGACACTCTATTAGAGTGTTTGTATCCACTTTTACTATTTTCGATATAATAAAAGTTTTTGAAGTTTTTGTTCCATCTTCTTTGTTTAGCTGTGGATGAATTCAACTCCCTGATCACTGGCTGTGAATACTGAACTTAGGTAAGACTAAGTTCTTTCAATGAGACGCGGCGTCGACTCTAAGTCTTCTTGATGAGACGCGGCATTGATCCATAGAGTGAGACGCAGTCATCCGTCCATAGGAGCTTAGATAGAACTAAGTCCTTTTGATGAGACGCGGCGTCAATCACAGGGTGAGACGCGGTCATCATTCCATAGGAACTTAGATTTCACTAAGTCCTTTTGATGAGACGCAGCGTCAATCACAGAGTGAAACACGAATTTGTCTTGCTGAGAAAGACGCAGATAGAGCAGACGCGAGGGACGCAGCATTGTTTGCTGAAGGGACGCGACGCAGGCATTCTTCTGGAACGCGGGTGGATGTCTTTCAATCTGAGAAAGGAGACGCGGTTCTTTGGACGCGACTTTCCTATCTGCGTTTAATGCAGCCTGACTTAAAAGATTTTAGGAGATCTTTGACCGTCAAGTCTTCGCTGACGATTGAACGTCAAGTCTTCGCTGACGATTGGGAAACCGGGTCATCCGTTGTTTCCCGAAGCAGTTGTCCACGCGTCGGTTTTCCATTGGACTTGGGCGTTAATGCCCTTTAATGCAAAACCGGCGCTGACGGTTTGAGATCAGCGCCTGCGATGCTTCCCGAAGCGACGTTCCACGCGTCAGCCTCCCATTGGGCTTTGACGGTCGTGCGGTCATTAAGGCCGGCGGTTTTAATTAATGAACCATTAAAGACCGTTATCAGGAGTTGCCTATAAATAGGACTCACCCCCTCTCTTTAACAGCGGCTGCTTAGACCGTGCTCTGTTTGAGAACGAGTACTCTGAGGGACTCTGCCTTCTCCCTTCAAGGACCCTATCAGGGGTTTGCCTCCATGGATGAAGGTGCCTCTGTGGATGAAGATGACCCAGAGCTTTCATGTTTCTGTTTGGTCTCTTCAATGGATTACCACTGTCAAGTGATTTCAATGGCAGGAAGCGTCTCTTTGAGCACTTTTTACGTCCGCGTCTCAACGCAGATAGTTCAACTCCTAACAGAGGCTTCTGCGGGTATGCCATGCCCACTTACCATGACATTTTAGATCCAACCAAGTTTGAATTTCAGTATACCCCTTAAAGAGATAACATCTGGGCCTTCTTGTGAAGTCGTGGTTGGTGCATTCCTTCTGGAATTTGCGTCGCCGACTTAAACTTCCTTGGACGTGAGTACAGAAGTCTTTGGTACTTGGCCGCGGCTTTACTCATGAAGCTCGCGTTTTAAGGCCACTGACTTGGATGAATTCCAACTCGGGTTAAAGGCTTCAGACCCGAATCTTACAACTCCTGTTCCTCCAACAGAGAGATGGCAGTTTTCGGCGTCTGATTCTCTGCGCACCTTGTATCTTAGACGCGGATGTGGAGTTAAGTCGCGTTTGCATTCTGTGTGTATCACAGTCTCGCTCGCGTCTATTTTTATTATCGCAGGACTCTGGCTCGCTGCGCGGATCATTCCCGCGTCTGCGGCCTTTGAAAATAGCCGCGTCTGTGACTTAGTTTTCTTCTGTTGAAGTGTACTAAGCTCTGAATTTTCTGATTCCCTGTTTGCTTTTTTGCAGGTAGGTTTGGTCATTCTTCTTCATGTTCGCTAAGTCCGTGGGAGAATATATCGGACGGCGAACTTGTTCGATGTTCGTCCACAAGGGAATATATTATGGTCCTCGTCGTCCACAAGGGAATATATTATGTCCCTGACGAGGAATCGACTCTCGCCAAGGTCTCTTCAGATCCACTGCACCAATCATGCCTGCTGGCAAGAGATGGTCAGGGTAAGTATGGCGGCGAGGAGGTTACGGTGGACACGACGGCAGATAGGATCCTCTTCCTCTCCCATTCCAGAAGTGACATCGAGGACTTTCCATGTCTGCTGGATGGCCTGCTGGGGAAAGAGATGCTCATGAACGAAGGGTTGCAGGACTTTCTGCTGCCACCGGACCTCAAGAACACCATTGCACTTAGCTTAGTCAGCTAGGGCTCTTTCGATGTTTACATCATGCACCATCCTGTACTTGGAATCAGTTGCGGCTTCAAGGAGTGAGTACAACCTCTGAGAGAGAGAGAGAGGGACTTCTTTGTACTCTTTAATTGTAACACTCCATCTTATTGTAAGAGAGCGTTTTGACTGTAACACTCAATCTTATCGTATAAGAGAGCGTTTTTGTATCACTTTCATATACCTGGAAATAAATAAAAGTGACACTTTTCTTTTTACTTCTTTCGTTGTCTTGAACTTTTTGTCTTAGACTCATAGAAGCAAAGAATTTTTGACTTTGTCAAAATTATGATGGTAATTTTAATAAGTCAAACTTTGTAGAGAAAGATCCTATTTCAGGAACTCTCATGATACTGTCAGAGGTGTAATATTAACTTGACAGAGATGAAATTTTTGATGGACCTGTCACTTTATAAGAGAAAGTGACAAGTAGAATTGGTACCCCCAGGGAGGGTGAACTTTTATCAAGTGTTTGGGATTAACTTGATTGAGCTCAACTGGGGATTTGATGGAAACACTGTTGATGGTGTAGTATTAACCTAACAATGTTTTTAGGTAGACTTGTTATTCTGTTGAAGAGAATAACAAGTGGGACTAGACTCGTGGAGAATCCAGGAAAGTTTGTTACCGTCAGAGGTGTGATATTAACTTAACGGATTGGAAGTGGTCTTGTCAGAAGTGTAATGTTAACTTGACAAGGATGTGAGTCAGAGGTGTGATATTAACTTAACTCAGAAGTGTCACTGTCATAGGTGTAATGTTTAACTTGACAGTGAGGATAATGCTAGAGGTGTAATGTTGAACTTAGCATTAGTCATCTCAGCTCGCATAAGGAAGTCCGAGGGAAAGTCATGGCCATAGGTGTATTGTTGAACTTAGCAAAAACTTGGATGCTAGAGGTGTGGTGTTAACTTAGCATCATCCATTTCAGCTTCGGTGTGGAAGTCTGAAGAAAAGTGACTGTCAGAGGTGTAATATTAAACCTGGCAGAAACTTGATTACTGTTTAGAGGTGTGGTGTTAAACTTTAACAGTAATTTGTCAGAGGTGTGATATTAACTTGACAAAGATTGACTCATGATAAGAGTAATTTGAGGACCTGTCATTCTATTGGTGAGAATTGACAAGTGAAAATTTTGAAGTGCCAGATGTGTAGTGTTAACTTGGCAAATTTGAAAATTTGATACTCCGTGTAGAGTTGACAAGCAAAATTTGTACTCGACAAGGAATATTGAAAAGTTTCCATTACCAGAGGTATAGTGTTAACTTAGTAATGGTCGTATTTTGTAGACCTACCATTCTGTGGATGAGAATTGGTAGGGGATTTTGGAGGAAAGAGTGGAGCCAAGTCCACTTTAGGATTTTTAGCAAACCCTCAGCTATCAACAGATTTGAGGTGCCTTTACCAACTACCGTTTGAGTTGGGCTAGCCATGCTATTCCCCTCAGCATGATGAGTTGTCGAAGACTTATGTTGGACTTAAAAGCCAACATTTTCCTCTATCCTTAGCCGTCGGAGGCGTCGAATCAAATGGGAACGTGTCCTTTAGGATTTTTAGCAAATCCTCAGCTGTCAACGGGTTTGAGGTGCCTTTACCAACTACCGTTTGAGTTGGGCTAGCCATGCTATTCCCCTCAGCATGATGAGTTATCGAAGACTTATGTTGGACTTAAAAGCCAACATTTTCTTCTATCCTTAGCCGTCGGGGGCGTCGGATATTAATGAAGAAGCTCTTCTTGTTTTGATCAGAGGTGTATTTTTAACTTGATCAGCGGAAGAATACCATCTAAGGATAGTATTTCTTCAGGAACCTGCCATTGATCGGCATCATGAGTGTATCGCCATTCGAGGTTATGAGGCGATATGACCCATTTGAGTAGACTGACTCTACTACAAATGGTCCTTCCCATTTGGGTTGAAATTTTCCTTTGTCTTGTGCGTCATTACCATGGGTCTTCTGACGGCTAAGACAAGATCGCCTTTCTTGAAAGTTCGCACTTTAACTTTCTTGTTGAAGGCTCTGATAATTCGAGCTTGGTAGAGCTCGATTTGCTGTTGGGCCTGCAGACGTTTATCATCTAAGGCCTCCAGTTCTTGGAGTCGCTGTCGATGCTTCTCCTCTGTTGTCATCTCCGCTGTCAAGGCGACGCGTAGAGATGGAATTTGGATCTCTAGTGGGAGCACGGCTTCGCACCCATAGACCAAAGAAAATGGCGTAGCTTTAGTTGGGGTTCGCACAGTTGTGCGGTAAGCCCATAAGCATTCACCCAACTTGTCGTCCCAATCTCGTTGACTTTTTGAGACGAACTTTTTGAGAAGCTTGCCAATAGTCTTGTTGAAAGCTTCTGCGAGGCCATTAGCGGCAGGATAGTATGCCATTGAGGACACACTCTGGATTCTGAACTTAGCGCAGAATCTCTGGAAAGCCTGGCTAATGAACTGAGGCCCATTGTCATGGACAATTCGCCGAGGTACACCGAAACGGTAAATAACGTGGTGTTTCACGAACTTGATCACGTTCGACGACTTGACTTCCTTCAAGGGAATGGCTTCGGCCCATTTGGAGAAATAATCGGTTATTGCTAAAATGAACCGGTGTCCTTTTGATGATGGTGGGCTGATAGGGCCAACCACATCCATCCCCCACATTTCAAATGGCCAGGTAGAGGCCGTAGAGTGGAGGTACCCTGGTGCTTGATGGATGAAATCGCCGTGCACTTGGCAGGCGTGACATCTCTTGGCATAAGTGACGGCATCGGCAATCATCTTGAGCCAGTAGTAACCCAATCTTTGGAGTCGATGTGCCAGTTTTGGGCCAGGTTGATGGGCTCCACACATACCGTCATGGGCTTCCCTCAATATCTCTTGGGCTTCTTTTGGTGAGAGGCACCAGAGTAAGATCCCGTCATGCGATCGACGATACAATGTTCGCGTAATCGCATTATAATAGAATTTGGGGGCTTTCCTTCGAATGGCAGCCGCCTCTTTGGTGTCTTCAGGCAGGATGTCGTATAAGACGTAGTCGATATAGGGGAATCGCCAGTCTTTAGGCTCTGGACCGGTTGATGCTTCAAGTGCTTCTTCGCGGTGATGACCTCCCGTTGACTCCTGATAGTCTTCGAGAGCATTTCTCGGGCAATACAGGTCGTGGCTGTAGACGAATATCTTCTCCATTGCTCCAGCTGGAAGAGCTAAGGAGGCAGCCAGGGATGCGAGTGCATCTGCGTGCGCATTTTGCCTGCGCAGTATATGGTCGATGTAGAAGCTTGTAAACCCCTCGGCCATGCGGATAGTCGTGTTGTAATAGGGTACTAAGTCTTCATGTCTGACTTCGTACTCCCCACGAACTTGGCTGACGATGAGCTTGGAGTCGCCGTATGCCTCGAGATTTTTAACGCCAATCTCATCGGCGAATTGCATCCCAATCAAAAGAGCGTTGTACTCCGCCACATTGTTGGAACAAGGCTCAGTTAATGAGACAGCTCGAGGAATCACATAATTTTGTGGGGATACGAGTACTACTCCTACCCCTGCTACTACGTGTCCCTTCGGGCTTGTTCTTGATGCACCGTCGAAGAAAAGTTGCCATACTTGACTTTCGAATGATGTCTGAGTCAGGCAGATTTCAGCAACTTCATCTGGGAGATCCTCGTAGACTTTGGCTGCCCTCGGATCTGGGTGCCCAGCTAGGAAATCCGCGACTGCTTGTCCCTTAATGGCCTTTGGTGGTAAAAAGCGCATCTCATATTGGGAGAGCAATATGGCCCATTTTGCCAGTCGGCCATTTAGCGATGAAGGTTTAGTCATAAGTAACCTCAGGGGGTTGACTTTTGATATGACGTTTATAGTTTGGCCTACCAGATAGTGTCGCATTTTCTGGATAGCGAACACTAGTGCCAAACATTCCTTCTCGATCGGGTTATACCGATGTTCGGCTCCGATCATTGTTCTACTCAGATAGTAGATTGCTTGCTCACGTCCCTGATCGTCATTCTGAGCTAGTAGAGCTCCCAAAGAATGATCCATTGCTCGGACGTACACCAAAAATGGCTTTCCGGCTACTGGAGCTGTAAGGACTGGTGGTTGGGTGAGGTATCGCTTGATTTCCTCGAACGCTTGTTGGCAAGCGTTATCCCAAGTGAATGAGACACCCTTCTTCATCAGCTTAGCGAAAGGTTGGCATCTTTCGGAAAGGTTTGAGATGAACCTGCGGATGTACGCCAATCGTCCTTGCAATCCTCTGAGTTCTTTGAGATTTCTCGGGGGTTGCATCTCCTGGATAGCGCGAACCTTTTCCGGGTCCAAGTGAATTCCGGTGGATGTTACAACAAATCCTAGGAATTTGCCACTGGCCACCCCCAGGAAGGACTTTGTGGGATTCATTTTCAATTGATTAGCCCGCATGATGTCGAAGACCACCTTCAGGTCCGCTATGTGATCATCTTTAGTGCGGCTTTTTACCGCGATGTCATCAACATAACATTCCACCGTTTTGCGTATTTGCTGATGAAAAATGGCGTTCATGGCCCTTTGGTATGTTGCCCCTGCATTTTTCAGTCCGAAGGGCATGACGGTGTAGCAATATACCCCTAGAGGTGTTCTGAAGGAGGTATGCTTTTCGTCATCAGGATACATTTTGATTTGATTGTATCCTGAGAATCCGTCCATGAAGGACATTCGTTCGAATCCACAAGTATTGTCAATCATGACATCTGTGATCGGCAATGGGAATTCGTCCTTGGGGCAGGCCTCGTTTAGGTCGCGGAAGTCGATGCAAATCCGGATCTTCCCGTTCTTCTTGGAGATGGGGACGATGTTGGCTACCCAGTCGGGATGTTATTCTTCACTTACGAAGCCAGAATCAATAAGTTTTCTGACTTCTGATTGAATTGCCTCCATTATTTCTGGGCGAAACCGTCGCTGCTATTGTTTGACAGGCTTTACGTCCGGATTGATGTTGAGGCAGTGCATGGCCACTTGAGGATCAAGTCCTGGCAAGTCCTCATAATTCCAAGCGAAGACGTCTATATATTCTTGTACAAGAGATATTAGATCTTTCTTCTCCGAAGGTGACAGGCCGTCACTTATGAAGATGGGCTTAGGGTTAGCCTCATCTCCTAGGTTGATCTGAACAACCTTGTCTTCTGTGGGTCACTCGCGCTGTTCAAAGCGAGTGTCCCAAAGAGCATTTAAATATTTGATCCAAGGATCTGTATCAGATTGGATCATTTCTTCATTTCCATCTTCCAGGTGGCTTGTCGAAACCATGTTCACTGAAAGTTCCTTGAAGATGTTGCCGACACTGACATCTGACTCCCAAGATGATGTGTCTGAAGAGTAATCGTTGCTCGACGATTCCTGAGAATCGGAGGCTGATGGGACCGGAGTTGATTCATAGCCCAACCCCCGGCGCGTCTGATGATAATAATCGGGGCCTTCCCTTTCGGCACAAAGGATCGAAGCAGCGTCCTCCTTCCTTTGCCGAAGTTCAACCCGGGTTTGTTGGTCAGGTCGTACCCCATGCATCTCATTATTTTGAGCGCTTTTGGTTCGTAATGATCGAACTGAGGGGATTCTTCCTCGCCTTCCGATTCTTCGCGGGGCGTTGGTTCAGACGAGATTCGCCCAAAAAGAATTGGTTTTTGGCCTTTCCGTCTTGCTGGAACCATAAATATAGATTCTTACACATTACCATTGTCTTGGTATGTCTCGAAGGACGATTTCACTGGTACATGCAATGATGTTAAGGCACCCATTGCCGACCAGAGATCGTCATCTATATCAGTGCTAGTATCTGACGGTATTGAATCAGAAGCACACACAGAAAAATACGCAAAATCTAAATCTTCATTAATATACCAACCGCCTACATCATCGGTGGTATTATCGACATCGAGCTTATTAGTGCCCATTACAAGTGGTTCTAACTCCCACAGGCACTCTTCTTTCTCAGGCTCAGTGTCAGCCTCATTACCAGAGTCTGGCTCCTCTGGTTGTGGGGCTTCATCCGTCTCCACCGGATCTTGGTACAGCAAAGAGTCGGTGAAATAATTCTCGACCCCTTTGAACGGATGCCTTTCGGCGATCAACGTCTGCACATTTCCACTCCCGTCAATGTACTTCATGACTTGGTGGAGAGTGGAGGGAACGATGGAGTTGCGGTGAATCCACGGTCGTCCCAGCAATAGATTGTAGGAAGTGTCGGCGTCGATGATGTAGCATGTCACTTCCGACTTGAGACTTCCAATCTGACACCTGAGCTTGATCTTCCCCATCGGACGGGTCTGGTTGGCATTGAACCCATAGATAGTCGTCTGGGTGGGGCTCAAACGATGGGTAGGAATGCCGAGATGTTGCATGACCCAGCGAGGCATGATGCTCAACGCGGACCCTGGGTCTACCTGGATGCGGTTCACCTCGGACGATCCAATATACCCTGTGAAGTACAGGGGTCGATCATGCTTCCCTTTCACCTGCATATCATCTGCCGTGAAGGTGATGCAGGGGGCATTCTGGGAGGTGTGGAGGCAATCCTCTACATCTTCCTCCTTCGGCACCTGGGTTATGAAGACCTCAGCATTTGCCAGAGCTTCTTGCAGAGCTTCCCTGGTCGACTTTGATAGTCTAAGAAGTTCATACAAGGTAATGCGTGCCGGAATGTTGGCCAACTGAGCCAGGACATCAAAGCGGTAAGGTGCCGTAGATCCTTCCGCGATGCCCTTTTGAAGGGCTTGAGAAAATCGAGTTTCTTTCTGTTTCTCCACAGGTGGCTTTGTGGAGGGCCTGATTGGCTCCGCAGTTGGTTGTGGAGGGGCTACCGCCGTCTCGCCGTACTGTTTCAAGTACGCCTGTCTTGAACGGGTTCCCGCCATCGGTTGGTTGGGCTCTGCGGCCAAGACTATCGTTTCCTCCTCTAAGTCGGTCAGTGAAGGGATATTAGTCTCCGCTTCTCGAGAGGAGGCACCCACCACATTGCAGGATGAGGCTTTTGCCTTGCCTTTGGATTTCCTGTTGGTCACAGTAGTCCATTGCTGTTCATTGACAAGGTCAGGGTGGACCCACATAATTTCCCCTTGATGTGTAGGGACGGGTACCAAGCCTTTCTCTTGCTGCTGGTGAGGGTCTGGGTTGACCACTCTCAGCTCTCCTTTTGGAATAGGAGTTACCCCCGCAGGCGTTGGAGGTTATCTCCCGAACTGGAGAACCGACGTCACATTAGCCGTCACCTTCTTCTGCTCTGGTCGGAGCTTTAACACCTCCGCGTCAATCAGAGCCTGAAGGATGTCCTTGAAGACGTAGCAGCTTTTGGTGGGGTGTCCCAACATCCTGTGATACATGCAGTAGTTGGGATTGTCGGTCTTGCCGACTTCCTCTGGGCGTCGAGCTTCAGGGAGCTTCAGTCGGTTGCTCTTGTTGAGTAGTTTAAAGAGCGAATCGACATGTTCCTCCTTGAAGGAATATTATTTGTTGGCGCGTGGCTGGCTTGCAGAGCCACTCGCCTTGCCTGATTGAGGTTTGGCGGGAGATTTGGTCTCCGTTGCCAAATTATCCTTCCGCTTTGTTTGGAGGGATGTGTCTGGCGCACGCCTTGTCGGCCTTTCCGGCCTAGGCTTACCTTCCTCCGCTCTGACGCGGGCGACAATCTCCTCAGCCTGTTCACCTTGTTGGACTAATTGCTTCCAGGTGCGGCTTTCAGCAACTCCTATTTGAGTAAGGAGTGAGGTTTGGAGATTGTGGCGGCATGTTTCCACCAGGGTGGCCTGGGTCATACCGCTTGGACACCGGAGTGCCATGTTCCGAAATCTTTCCACGGAAGATTTGACGGACTCCCCTTTTCGCTGTTTGGTAGCCAAAAGGGTTGGCATTGTGACTTCGGAGTCATCCTCGAAGAAGCGTGTTAAAAAGAGCTTCTCCAAATCGCCCCAGTTCTTGATAGAACCTTCTGGGAGCTTCATAAACCATTCAAAGGCCAACCCTTTCAGGGTGCCGATGAACAGGCGTGCTAGGATGGCGTCATTATCTACTACATTCCCGGTTTGGGATTTGAAGTAGTAGATGTGCTGGTTGGGTGACCCCTTCCCATCAAAGGCTTGGAGAGTTGGAGCTTTGAACTTGGGCGGGTATGGAACCAAGTCCCATTCAGCCGGGTAGGGCCGGACCACTCCTACTTCTTGGAGGTCTTTGCGATTGGCAAGGGCCTCGAGGCGTCGCTCCAGTTGACTCATTCTTTTAACATGAGCCTTTCCCTGGTCTTGGTCGCCTTTTACTTGCGACGAGGACTTGGACGAGCCGGAAGTAGATCGTCGCGTCTCCTCAGAAGGTTCGGAAGATGAGCTTTCTCCCTTTTTCCCTTTGCCCTTTGACTTTTTAGGAGGGGACCTCCTCCTGTCTTCGAGCAGCTGTGCAATCGCCTGCTTGAGGGAGTTGATAGATTCCTGCTGAGAAAGAATCATATCCATTTGTGCCTTCTGGATCTGCTCCAAACGTTTAGTCGTCTCCTCAGGAGTGCCTGTCATGTAGGCGGAGGTCTCCTTCTCGATGGAAGAGTTTGAAGCCCTTGATTCCGCTACGGCGGAGTGAGAATCATTAATGCCATGGGCTAAGGCATTATAGTCAATTGGGGGAATGGTCCCAGTCCGGGTGCGAGTGTGTCGATACACCCCTTCCGGTTCAGAGTCAGACTCGGACTCGTCTGAGCTGACTGCAAGTTGTTTTCCCTTACTCCTACTTGTCATATTCGCAGTGAGCTTCGGGTACTCAACGTCAGAGAAGGTTCTCCTTCTGTGGGAGCGTCTTCTTTTAGCTGACGGAGGAATCAGGGTCAGCTGTCTGACTAAAGACTGCTGGTGTACGCCTGATCCGCAACGGCACTCAGAGAGCATATAGATGAGCCGTTGGCAGCAACACGACGAAGTGGCCTGATTGGCACTTCTTTTCTTCGTCAGATAATCCCTCAAATCCATGGGAGGGGGATTGAAAAGATTAGCCTCGCAACGTCGAAGACGGGAGGCATCCATGTGCTGTACAGCCTAGACGCAGGCATCAGAGACGCGGTTCTTGCGCCGCAGCTGTTCAGCGCGCGTCTGGCGTCTCTGTTAAGACAAAGCGCGCCTGTCGCGTTGCTGTTTGGTGTGTCGGAGCGGAGACACTTGAGAGAGGATGGGCTGTTGGGCCCCACGCCTATGGGCTTGTGCCTCTTGCGCTTGACGAGGCGCAGAGGTCTCATCTTGGCGTTTGGTGAGTTGGTCCTCAGAGGACCTAACTGAAGGAATCTCGCGTTTGGGGCGCCAAACGCGGACTTCACGTACTGGACGTGGCGCAGGCAAGGCGTGAGATTGTACGTCGCGTCCAGCCTCAGTTGGACAACCACCGGTTCCAACTTACAGCTGACGCGCACGTCTCCTCTGTCGACGCTCAGCGTTTCGATTGCGTCGAGGAGGTGGAGAGAGACCAACGACATCCTGATGCTGGACACCAGGGACTTTGACCACGCGGTCTCCTGAAAGACGCTGACGCGGGTGTTCTGTGCGACGCGGTTGGTCGCAAAGGCAGATGTGCCTGGGACCACGCGGGCCTTCTGAGAGGCGTTGGCGCGTGTACCTTGCTTGGCACAGTCGGCAGCAAGGGAGCTCGAGAAAGCCACAGATCGGGCCTCGAGGCCATTCCCCGTCGAGACCCGGCGGCAGACGCGGGTCTTTGGGCTCTTGGAGCCGGAAGAGAGAAACTCTTCGTACTTCGCCTGGTCGAACTCGACAACGAGCGATTTGACCATCTTCCCCTTATAGTGGACGTCATCTTGCGCCACTATTTGCTCCTCAGTGACAAACGTAGTCCCCAACGGAGTCGCCATCTCTTGTATGACCCGAAAAAGGAGAAGACAGGAATTGCAGTAAAAGTTTTCCTTGAATCAAATGAAAAGGATTACACAAAAAAACTGTTCCTTCCGGTTACAAGGGAGGGAGAATATTGAATCTTGAATTCCCCCTTTGTTTAAGGCTGGGTTCTTCGTGTGGCGGTGGAGAGTGAATCTTGTTCTCCGTTGACCAGATGACCGTCCTTCAGGGATCTCCTCTTCGGCCGGTAGAAAGAGTGACACAGCTCTGTCTACCAAAACTCTAAAAGAGAAGGTAGGCGAAAGCTAGCTCGTACGCAGCGAACTTGCTGAAGAGTTGATCTGCTTCTTTTCTCTCTGTGTCGCCCTCTGTCTCTCTTCGTCCGATTGATTCTCTGATCTCCTTCCTCCCCTCTTCATAGCAAACATGGCTATTTATAGAGGTACCAGGGGTGAACGTGCCCCCTAAAAACGCTCCACAATGAGGGCCAACTTCCCCGCTACATGGGCGGTAACTAACCCACGTGCCTGCTAAAAACACGCCACGATGGGGGCTGATTTCTCTTACGTGTAGGCAGTGATTGGTCCCTTAACCAAGGCGGTTATAACTGAGACGCGGGTGTCAGGCCGACGCGCCTTGATGCTGAGACGCGGGTGTCGAGCCAACGCGCCTTGATGCTGAGACGCGGGTGTCGAGCCAACGCGCCTTGATGCTGAGACGCGGGTGTTAGTCCCTCGCGTCTAGAGCTTGAAACTTTGCTTTTCAATGGCTTGTCCTCCAGTAACTTTTGGACAGCCTACACTCATTACTAAGAATAACAAATAATGATAAAATAATCAGTAAATAAAATAAATACTTTATAAAAATAAAAATATAATATTTCAGATAAGAGATATTACAAAACCTGTTCATCAAATATCCTCATACGGATGTTGTCGATGCTTATAGTCTTGCACACGGCGTCGTTAGTCAACATGATAGAGCCTCCATTATAAGACTTGTAAGTACTAACCACTCTCTTTTTGGGCACATGTGATATGTGCACCTCGAGTAAAGTAACCTAGTATCTGAATATTTACCTTTTCCTGACTTAGCCGTCAAGACTTCACATGAATCCTCATCTGCTTCTTCGACAACCCCGGCTTGATCTGACTTTCCACTGGTACTAGCCTCATCAGAATCCTTGCCGCTTTTCCTCTTCAGTATCTCTTTGTATTTCATATAATTTTTCTTGATGTGCCCAGGTTTCTTGCAAAAATAGCAAGAAAAACTGCTAGAAGCCTCTGGATCCCTTTTGGGTCCCTACTCTTTGATCTCCCCCTCTGGTCCATGACAACCAATCCTAAGGCCTCCTCTGTAAAATCTGTCTTCTTCATTAGCTTGTTGTTCTGTAGTATTTGCCTGACATCTTCTAATTCTAAGGTCTCCTTACCATAAATGATGGTGGTTGTCAAGTGGTCATAACTTGATGGAAGAGAAGAGAGTAACAGAAGAGTTTTATCTTCTTCTTCTAGCTTAACCTTTAGAGCCAATAAGTCGCTTAAAATTCTATTAAAAGAATTAAGATGTTGTAGAATAGGTGTACCTTCCTTCATCCGAAGACTGTATAATTGCTTCTTCATAAAGAGTTTTTTTGACAAACTCTTCGTCATGTAAAGGCTCTCCAGCCTACACCAAAGATCAGTAGCTGTCTCCTCGTTCATCACGTTGTAGAGGATTTCATCTGATAGGCACAATATGATCATCGCCTTTGCCCCTAAGTCAATGTCGTTACATTCATCATCCTCCATCTTCAATGGCTTCTTTTCAATACTAAGCAGGGCTTTTGTGTGCCCTCTTTCACGAGTAATGATGTTACTCGCATATTCCACAACAGGAATTTGGACTTTCCATCGAATTTCTCCACTTCGAACTTGGTTGTCATGGTCGTCTTGCTAACCATCGCTCTGATACCATTGTTGTGATCTATTACGGATCAAATAACAGAGAAACATCGAGTTGAAGACTCAACATCGGAAGCAGAAGCGTAGAAATATACCATTAGCAAGCAATTAAAATTATAATCACCACACAACTAAAGAACACCAGATTTAACATGATTCGGCAATGTGCCTACGTCTATGGGGAGGAGGGGAGAAATCTTTATTAAAACAGAGAAGAAAATATAAGAGTTACAAGAATATCTCTCTCTCTCTCTCACACAACTCTCAATGGTGGAAATCTGAATTTCTCTTGAATTCTTGACACACCTTTAAAAGGTCACTCCTAAAAGGTTTATATAGGCACTTAGGATGATCATAGTCCAATACAAACTTCAACAACCAAATCATCACCGCTCAGAGAAAGAGGAAATCCGGATCTAATCCAAAATAGGAAACAAAGCCGTATTTGAAAACTGTCAGAATCCTACACTAGTCGACTAGGGCAAACTTTTAATCGACTAATATTAAGTATTAGTCGACTATACCCAAAACCTAGTCGATTACTGTAATACAATCTGAGAACCTAACTTTCTGTTGCAGGGCCTAGTCGACTGTACCAAAGTATCAGTCGACTAGCCCAAGACCTAGTCGACTAATAATCATGCACAATGCTGGTACAAGTCGTGCTTGATCTGTGAAGTTTATAACATCTCCACATGATCCTGAATTCTTCTCTAATGAATATGAGACACTCCAAATACTAACATAATAGCTGACCAATTTTACCATAGAACAGTATGAAACTTCGGACTAGAGTTTACTACAGCAATTACAACATGCATGCCCAATTTTAGGAACCCAATAGCAAGCATTGTAGCTAAAGCGAAGCACTGCCAGCTGACTTTCAAAGATCTTGTCAAATTTTCTATAGAGGCCACTCCCGTTATGTTGGAAAAATGCTTGGGATAGACTAGGGGAGGAATCCAACGTTACATATAAATCTAAATCTCAAGTTAAAGCTTCTGATGCATTTGCCAACTTTCTTACCCATTAAGCAAGTTCGTAAGGATCAAAATGATGCTTACCTATGAAGTATACTTGCAATACTAAAATTGACTTTACCCAAGATTCCTCTATGATATTTCCATAGCCTCAGAAAACAAAACCAAGGGGTAGTAGGGTACTGATAATGTTGGGAGTTCGAAAAAATTAGAACCAAGTTAATTAAAGCATCATGGCGCTTTAATTTTATACTCCCAACTTTACATTCTATGCTTTTTGTCACTCTTTATCAGCTTCTCATTGCATTAATATTCCCATTCGTTTAGCATATATTCATTGAACTGAGAACACAACACAAAGAAATCTGAGATTCAAGATAAGTTCTTGCAAATCTAAGCACAAGACAAGCAAATAAAGAAACCTAAAAAAGGGAAACGAAAGAAAGCTACAAAAGTCTTCTTGCTTGTTTCCAATACACTATATATAATCATGTCAGTAACAGAAAATGAGAGAGAGAGAGAGAATTAGTGGCTGAAGCAGCTGGAGTGCCTTGCACCAAACAAGCCCTTGTTGGCTCATCACACAACCATTAGAGGAGGCAGCAGCAGCATTATTGGAGAAGTCCATATTCACTCCTGACGAGAACAGACCAAACCCTAAAGTCTGCTGATTACTCTGCTGCTGCTGCTGTTGTTGTTGGTGGGGAGAGACCGGTAATCTTGATCTGGCTTGTTAATGGGGAGAACCGAAAGCCGGAGGAGGACGAGTCCTGTCCGTCTATTCGATGGCTCATGGTGTCCGAAGACGAGCAAGAGGAGTTCTCGGAGGCCTTTGAGGTGCGGCCCGACATTCCCCCGATCGGCAGGCTGCTGGCGATGTTTTTCACGTCGTATAGGCTCATGTCGAAGTTGGTGACTGCGTTGAGGCCGCGAAATTTGATCGCCGCTATGTCGTAGGCCTCCGCCGCCTCTTCCTGCGTGCCTGCAACCAAGAATCAAGAATCACCACCATCAATAAACTCAATTAAATCATTCAGAATCTATTTATGTAATTAAAAATAATAATAGTTAAACTCACAGAAGGTTCCAAGATAGAGGTCTTTGTTTCCAGCCACTCCGCCGATTCTTGCTTGCCATCGGCCATGCTGATGATGCCTATAGAAAATTACCCAGAAAATAATTAATTTAAAAATCAGAACCCGAACCGTAAGGCCATTAAAATGAGCGAGGTTAAGCTTATCATTGTTATACCTTGTAACACCTCTATAAATGGGAGCTCCCCTAGAGAAGCCACTGCTCTTCCTGTACAGAAATACACAAAGACAGCACGTAAGAATACATACGTATATTAAGGCAGCATCCTGCATGCATGTGATTCCTGTCACGTGAACTTGTCTTCACCTCCGGAGAGAAGCGACGAACTCCTGACGAGTCATGTTCTTCATCTCCTCCAGCTCCTTCTCGTAGTTTGATACCTGAAACATACACATACGTGGACACGTATTTCATCAGTATTTCTGTAAACTACATATGAGCCCCTGATCACAAAAAGAGTGGTAAGGTTACCGACCAGAAAGTTCGTCGTTGTGGTCGGCCCCCAGTATTTAAGGGCCGCGAGATCGTATGCTCTCGCTGCTTTCTCCTCTTTATCGTAACCACCTGATTAATTTTCCACATTTTAAAGATTAATAAAAAAAAAAATCTGATGATCAATGACAAATAAACTAACTAGCCATTAATACTTGTAATACCTAGATATACTGGGAAGCCACAATCATATGCCGTGACGTAAGCGAGACAAAGCAAGAGGGAACAAACCAGGAGCGCATGTTAGCAAGGAAAAAAGACATGCAGCAGCAAGAGGATTAATCAAGAGATTGATACAGTGAACTGTGCTTTCGTGGTGGCGTGCGATAGCGAGAGCGGTGCACATACCTTGGCGGCCTTTTCGGCTCTGTCCCTCGCGCCAGCAACTGTAGTCCCACAGGTGCGCCTCGTACCTCCCCGGCCACCGGTGCCTGCCCAAAATACCCCTCTCCAGTCAAAAAATTTATTTACCCTTCCCATTTTATCCCTGTTAAATTTCTATTGTTTATTTTACCTAGTGACGCCTCGGTATATAGAGGTCCTCTGACCGAATGTATCAACCGTCTTTCTCGCCTCCGCCGCGGGCGCCACCGCCTTCCCGGCATCAGCCTCCTGCTCCGCCGCCGGAGCTCCACTCAGAAACCCGGCAGCTATCGTCTTGAAGTCAGAGTCGGCATAGATCCCACTAGTCTCCGCTTTTCCGCCGGCATACCTCAAAGGCTCACCGCCACCGCTGAGAAAGTCCTCCAGCTTCGGCCCCATCCCGTCCTCCGATGCCTCAACTCCCCCTACAACACAAAAAAATCACCACAGGGTCATTTTGGGAAGTAATACAAAAATTAAAAACCACAGACAGATAGATGAAAGAGATAAGTACTATGTTGGGAGTTGGAGAGGAGAAGTGTTGGAGGAGGTAAGAGCTAGGGTTGGCGAGGGAAAAGCCGAGCCAGTTTTGGTAAGTGTCCCTGTCCATCGTAATCGCAGAGATCAATAACAGTAACAGTAGTAAGGGGTATTTAGGGAATAAAAAAGTAGATGAAGACGAGGGAGCTTGGTGACTCGAGGAGGAAGAGAGAAATGGAGACGGTGGTCACACATACAGAGGTGGAGTGGAGAACGGAGAAGAAAGAAGAGAGTGGCAAACGCAGAGAGAGAGAGAACAGAACACGAAGCGATTTTAAATTCTTTAATTTATCGCTGTAAAGAGATTACGGGGTGGAAGATTTTTTTTTTTTTTTTGAAAAAAAAACTGAAAAAGTAAGGGATGTTGGGGAGGGGCAAGTGGAGGCTTTTCACGGGCCGACTGGGTACGGTCAAGCAATCTAGCGAGTTCTCTTCTGCTGTCCCTCAGGAACAGTTTTACTCAAGAAACTGGCCTAGTAAGACAAAACTTAAAAATGGGGTTTTGAGCTTGTCGTGGTGGAGCAGAGCAGGACAAGGGTAGGCTGGGTTGCGAGGGACAGGGGATGCGAGGGTGTAGGGTTTGTGGTGCGGGGCGGTAGCCGGCGGGGCGCGGGAGAGGGGGCGGGACCCAATGCGACGGAGCGGGCGTTGGCGTGCTTGCTGTGCTGCGAAGCGATGTTCATTTGCCGCCGCGACTGCCCGAACCCTGACTGACACGTGGCGCAAGATGCCCGCAGCTCTTTCAGCGCCAGCGTTCCGCTCACCTCCCGCGGTGAGTTCACCTCCAGGCAGGGCCTGAGGGGCTCATGAAGTGGCTCACTAGGGTTCACGAGTTGCGAGGGGGCGGCTTGAGGGGGAGATAAGGACCAGAAGGAGATCCGACGGCTGCTGTGTGAATAGACGAAGCGTTTTGTTGCCGTAACTGTTAGCTAACCAAGGAATAAAAAAAAGAGAGAGCAAGAGAGAGGAAGGAAAAATGTTTAGTTGGGCCTGTATATTTCCAAAGGTCAAAAATCAAATAATTGAGGCTCATGAAATCATGCAGTTTTTTCACTTCATTCATTATTATATAAAAATAATAATCAAAAATCCGATTGAATTCAGAGCTCTTCGTCGGTGAATTTCGTAGGTCTGATCATGTCCATAAATTGTGGTAGCCCGCCTCATTATGAATATTTTTTCATACCGAATAAAACAAAGACAATAAAAAAAATCCACCGTGAAAGAGTTGTGCCAGTTGTCACCCTACCTTTCTTTGATGAAATTTTCGATGAAAGAGCAACTTGGATCCCATGCATGACAATGTCTGATTAAGATCATATGGTCATGCAATACAAGCAGGGAACGGGAATTAAGGACGAGGATTGAGGATACATGTTAAGTGGATTGAGGATACATGTTAAGTGAATATTATTTTCAAATTAGACTAAACTGCAATTTATGAAAGAAAAAGAAAATTCCAATTCAATATCTTATTAGAAAGCATAAATTTTAAAATCAGGATCTTGTTTAAGTTCTCTCATTATCTCATAATTAAAGTTTTTATGTTCAATTTTAGAATTTTAGCAAAATATATTTGCAATTAGAATTTCATAAAGTACAATTTAAACATGGAGAATTAAAACTGGAGTCTAGCCCAATTTTAAAATGCTTCCTAGAAGCAACATGGTTTTAGAATTTGGAGTTAAGCTCTTGTAACGTAATTTCTGCTAAGTTAATTCTGATGCCAATATTCTCCTTTGTGGAATATGATTGCATGTAAAAGAATAAAATGCAAGAATAGTCGCACGTCTTGCACATAAAATAGTATATTAATATAACTTTCTTAAATCCACTGTCACCCAAAAAAACTGTATAGCCTAAATAGCGTGCTTCTCTCCAAATGCCCAATAGTGCAAAGACCTTTGAAAATGAAAAATCAAATCCACTTGCAGTCTGTGATAAATGAACCATAGAAAGAGAGTAACTCGACGTTCTGGTTTATTGATGACCGCAGTCTCAAATCAGCACCCACATCTTTCTTCTAGAGATCTATCAGCCGAAACCGTGCAAGCTTTTTTATGCCGCTAGCAAATCCTTTAGCAGGACAGAACCGCGCATGCCTGGTTAATAATTTAAACACATGTAATCACCCCCCGTGAGCTTACCCGAAGCAGCTATATACATAGCGAAAAGAAACCGTAAGAGAACAGACAGAACAGAACAGCGACGGTGACGGGAGTCCACGGTCAAAGAGGGTTAATAAACTAATCCCCCACTGTCAGTAAAAAGAATCAACCCCCACGTTCGAGCTTATCCCCCGCATCACGTTTTACCACTTTGTTTAATTAATTAAACGCTATATTAACTTAACCCAATTTATTAATACAATATAGTAGTACTCCTGGTAGGGCTAAAAATGTTAAAAATGGTGGCGGGTGAGAGAGTTAGCCAGGATCCTCCGCTGCTGCACGTGTCACCGGCGGTGCGGGGACCGCAGCAGCATTGGAAGAGCGAGGAGGGGTAGGCCGCATCGCGCGGTAGCACGTGAGGGCGGTGAGCGTCCGCCAAGACTCCCCCCTTCCGTATCCGATTCATACCAATACACCCTATGATTACGAAGAGAGTGAAAGAGAAGGAATCTAGTCAAAGAAGAGGATGTTAGGGGGGGTGTTTCATGTGGGTTGGGAGAAAGGGGGTGAGGTTTAAAAAATGAATGGGTTGAGATAACGTTGAGGAGCAGGGAGAGGGTCCACGTCGCTAGAGGGCTTTGAGGTGGATAGGGTTAGGAATGCAGAGAGAGAATGAGAGGGAGAGTTTTTGGGTTGTTAGATTAAGCATGTGTCTTTTGCTTCTGCAGTGGGCTAACCTTAGCTTTGCTTTGTTGTAATGGCCAATGGGTGGGGGATATCATGTGCTTCAATCCTTGTCTGCATATTGTATTAGGAGCATGAAGAATGCACGCAAGAAGCCTTCTACAGGCCGAGAGAGAAGGTGAAGGTTGTTTGGATTGTGATATAATCTCTCTCTTTTTTCTATTTGTTAAAGAATTGATAAAATAAATCGTAGACAAATTGTTCAGGTGATGTGTGAAATGTAGGAAGATATACCATTTTAAGCAAACCATGTGTTTTTGTTTAGCGATGTGGTGGATCTGAAAGTGTTCGGGTTTGTAAGAGCTGTGAAACACAAATAACGACAGGGAGATTGGGTCTCCAGCTTGACCAAAAACTCCGTCGATGCTTAAGTTAGCGTCTTTTTTAACAGCATTCATAATCGGGCGCGGACCCATGTAGAACTAGTGTGGAATTTAAACATATTTATAGCATAAGCGTTAGTATTTTTCCCTCTAGGATAAAGTTTCATTTTCATAGCTTGTCACTAGTCGCTAAGTGCAAGAGGATTCGAATTAACAGAGCATATTTTATCATTTTCTCTGTATTCTCTTGTAGACCCCTTGAGCTCTTTTCAGACAAAGAGGAGTTGTGGCTAGGGAAGGAAGGCCAATCAACGTGCCGCTTCACAGGTCAGTCAAGAGTGCTTGTATCTAAAGCAGGAAGGCCATGAGCCCTTGGGTTGAATTTTTCACCATTTCGGACACTTTTGCCAAGACGCCGTGATGATATGGGGGTTGGGGGGTTAATGAATTCTATTGCTTCATGTACCACACGTCAATGTGACATATCAGTTAGTGCTTTGAATTCTTATATTGAAGACCTGGGTTTGATTCCTAGCGGCAACACTAAGTGATTTTCATTTTTTTTGAGGTGTGATTTGAGAGAGAGTTAGTGCTTTGCATTCCATTGTTGGAGACCTGGGTTTGATTCCCAGCGGCAACATTAAATTATTTTCATTGTGTTTTTGAGTGCAAGGCTGGGATTAGTGGGCCTGGGGTTGGTTGGGCTTGGGTTCAGCATGAAGACAATTACAAAGAAAAATAAAGACGCGAGCTGAGCTATGGGCTTAAAGAAAGAATTAGAGGGAAAGGAAAAGTGGATCTGGGCTTGGGCCTCAGGCTAGATTAGAAATGAGAAGAGAAAGTAGAAAAAAAAACGGTAGAAAATTTGGTGAGCTGGGCTTTGTTTTTTATTTATTTTATTTTTTATTTTTATTAATTATAATTGATTATATAAATTATTATTATTATATTAGTATTTGTGTTAGATGCTATCTGATATTTTATTATTGATATTATTATTTAATATTACCTTATGTATTATTGAACAAGGATATTACACGTAAATCCAGTGAAATATGAGATATTATTATAAAGGCTAATAAAATAAATAGCTGAGTGAACCAAACTTTCTCAGCTGATGAACAAAATCACATATATTCCAGTTGTTTTGTTTTTATTGCATTATAAACCTCCCATTTATTTATGTCCAATTCATGTTCATGTTTACTATATGATGCACAAAACATGTCTAGTATTGTTATTTATATACCATTTCTTGGATTCTTTACATGATTTTACTCATTGAGCTGTCAAGCTCGAGATTGTTTTATTATTTTTCTTATTTATATTTTTTGTTTTTTGAAAAATAGTGTGTAGGGCATGGGCATTGGTCACATTGTTATGCTCATGATTGATTTGTTGTATTTTATTTTATTTTGTTGGCCTCTAGGTTGATTCTAAAAAATTATTATTATAAATATTTTATATAATTTATAACTATTAATCATTATTATTATTATTTTATTATATGACATTGGGATTATTATTTAATATAGACTTATGGCATTATGAAAAAAGAATATTACATCTTACCCATCTAACAAGAAAATTTCGTCCTCAAAA
This sequence comes from Agave tequilana, assembly GCA_038442645.1. NCBI lineage: Eukaryota > Viridiplantae > Streptophyta > Magnoliopsida > Asparagales > Asparagaceae > Agave > Agave tequilana. The sequence goes on along the minus strand of JAVJIF010032442.1, from coordinate 37,578 downwards.
TTTAAATTTTGAGAAAAAGTATCTAATATAAATAGATGAGGATAACGATCACGAATGTCTTCCTCTCGCTCCTACATCTCTTTTTCCTGAGAACGTTTATCCCAAGATAATATGAATTCACCACCAATGAGTTTCAACCAGCAATTTTTTTTTTCAAAATTTCCAAAATTGCCCCTTCTTCCTGCGGTTATTTGTGTAACACCACATTCCTATAATATATACTTAGATACGTATTATGATTTTTCTTTATTTTTTGATTTATTTTTATTTTTATTTTATGCTTATTTGTGCTATTATTTTGTATTGGATCCAGATTCGTGGACTCGGAGTCAGCCCTAGTCTGAAGCAGGGACCCGATCCTAGTATATGACTCAATTTGGTCTTTCTGATAGTCAGATTTGATTGATTTTATTTCAAACATCGTTTCTAATATTTTAAATTTTTCATGATGTTTTGGAACTTTTCAGAATTATTCTGCAATATTTTCAAACCAGTATCGATTTGTGTCGCCGACTGTTTCGTCGATTTTTAGTTTTCAAATGGAGTTGAATTTCTAGAAATAACTTTCACATTACTTCTTAGAATCTCATTTTCTATATAAATATATTTTTGGAGATTTTTTTAATTTATCAAAATTTGACTGGTTTTGGTGTTGACCCGTATTGCTGGAAGATTTCAAAATTTTTAATTTGAAAACCAGATTGAATTTCTCAAATCTGATTTCACCAAGTGTCTTAAAATAATATTTTCTATTTTTAAGAATTTTTGAAAACGTTTCTGAAACAGTCAATTTTTACCCGATTTAAATAATAATATTATTTCCCAATTATTTTGTTTTCTTACTTTTTTCTTCTCCCCTCCTTTACTTAATTCTCCTATTTTATTCTACTTATTTATTATTTAAGAATATAGTTTTTTACCTATTTTATCACTTTCTTTTTTCCATCCTTTTCTTCTTTTCTTTCTTTTCTTTTCTTTTTTTTCTTTTCTTTTCCCTTTTCTCTTTCTTCCTTTCTTCCCCCTACCTGCTCCCTAGCACCCCATCCCCTACCGACTACAGCATCGACAATAGCCCCTTCTTCCCCTCCATGCCACCGTACTCTATCCCTCTCCTTCTCCCTCTCTTTTCTTTCTCTCATTTTTTCTCTCTCTCCATTTCTCCCTCTCCATTTCTCCCACCAATTTCTTCCTCCTATCCCTGACTGCCGCTGCCAGCACCTCCAGAGCCGTCGCCTCCCCTATCTGATGTCGTCTCCCCCAAGACTCTGTCTCCTCTTCCCCACTTCCCTCTCCTTCTTCAATTTTCTCAAAACTCATCACCACCATCTCCTTTTCTTCTCCAAAATTCATCATCTATCCTACCAATTCCTTCACTCCCACCACCCAAATATCATCTCCACCTCCTCCTCTAACTCCCACACCACCATATCTTCGTCACCCTCAACGACCACTACCACCACCAACTTCAACCACAACAACAACCACAACAACAACATCACCATCAACAAACCGAACCCAAACCCCACCTCCCCTTCCTCCCTGAGCCCAGGTCGCGCGCCGCCCCCCTTGGCACCGCCGATGCCCCTGGCCGCCACCGGCGGCCAGAGCCACCTACCACCCCTCCCCCTTCTCCTCATCTTTCTTCCATTCTTTCTTACTTTTCCTTCTTTCCTCTTGTAACGCCCCGATCCGGCGGGTACGGAGACGTTTACTGCGACGTATATACGCAGGTCAGAATACCCTCACGTATATACGCTAAGCATCAGTACAGGCAAGATCAGAGTACGGAAGCAAGTGGTGCATTATACATTCCAACATATGAGTACAATTACAAAGTTATCACCAGAGGTGATCCGATATTACAATAATATTACATCACCAGGATGGCGCAATTGCGAGAATACAGGGATGTACATGTAGGAACAGTAAAAAGGGCACTCACGAGTTTACAAAAGGAAAACTCGAGAGGTACACAGGGGGCCCGGAAGGATAGAGCTCTAAACGGTCAGCTGGAGATCCACGCTACCGCTGCGCCACTCTGATCAGCAACTGGGAGAATCCACACGCTCCAAGCTCCATGACCTGGACATGAGGATCCAGGGGAGTCAGATGAAACTCCCCAGGCGAGTGGTGATACAAAAGCCAAATGGCGAGCAAGGGTAAGTATATGTAAAGCGATAAACCAAATAAAGCGAGGACGAGCAAATCTGATTGTATGGTTTCAGATCACGGCTTCATGAGACTAGTACTTCGAAGGAATAATCCAAACAAGGAAACCCTCATATATATACCTGTAACACCCCGTTCCTGGAATACGTACTTAGTTGCGTATTCAGATTTCTCGATCGTATTTTTCGGTTTACTTCCTATATTTGTTTTGTATTATGAATTCTTTATATGATTGTTTTGTTTTGGATTTGGATTCGTGGATTCGGAATCAACCTTAGTTTGAACCGAAGGCCCGATCCCAGAGTATTGCTCGGTTTGGACATTCTGGTATTCCGATTTGACCGATTTCAGTTTAAACATCGTTTTCCAATATTCTAGATTTTTTATGATTTTCTGGAATTTTCCTGAATTATGTTGAAAATCTTCAAAACCGGTGTCGGCCAGTACCGCTGACCGATTCCCAGATTTTTAATTTATAAACTAATTGTAATTACTAAAAGTGTCTTTAGACATTATTTCTCAAAATCACATTTCCTATCTAAATACCTTTTTCTGAGGATTTTACGAATTTATGGAAATTCCACCGGAGTCGGTATCGGCCAGAATCGCTGGTTGATTCCGGGACTATCGGGATTGAATTTCTGAATTCCGCTTTCACTTTACTTCTTAAAATCATATTTTACTCTTTCATATATTTTCTGGGATTTCTCAGAATTTATCAAAATCCGGCCGACCCGGTGTAGACCGGTATCGGCGGTGGACTTCGGGATTTTTAATTTGGAAACGGGATTTTATTTCTAAAACCGACTTCATATTATTCCTCAGGATGACGTTTTCTACCTCCGGGTATTTTTGGGGATTTTTCTGGAACAGTCGATTTTCGGGCCATATTATAATATTATTATTTTCTGATCTTTCTTTTCTTTCTTTCTTTTCTTTCTTTTCTCCCATCAACCCCGCAGCCATCTCCCCCACGTGGGAGACACCACCCCCATTCCCTCTCCCATCCATCAATCACCATCACTCTCTCCTTTACTTTTCTTTTTCTTTTCTAATTCTTTCCTTCTCTTCATTTTCTTTTTTCTTCTTTTCTTCTTCTTCCTCTTCTTCTCCTCCAAGAGAGGCCAACCCAACCAGCCAACTCCGGCCACCTTGACGCCGGCGAGGTCTCCCCCAATCTCCGACCGAGCTTCCCTCCACCATCACCAACAACCTAACAACCTCCTCCATCTCCTCCTTCCTCAAGGACCACCACCATCTCCACCTTCCTCCTCTCCTTCATCACCTTCAAATCCACCATCTCCTCTACCCAAACACCACCACCTCAACCACCCAACTCCTCTCCTCCTCCCATCACCCCCAATTCCTCCACCACCTCTTCAAATCACCACCAAACCCATCACCACAAAAAAAACCCAAATCTCAACTCCTCTCCTTTCCCTCTTCTCTTTGGGGTGGCCGGAGCCACCCCTGGTCTTGGCGCCGCCGGCGCCCTGCCGGCGGCCGCGGGCAGCCAGGGGCCCACCTGGGCCCCTGTGCGTGGCCAGAGAGGGGGGCAAACCTCTCTCTCTCTCTCTCTCTCTCTCTCTGTTGGAGGGGGGCAGCAGCCCCCCTTCCTTTGTTTCTCTCTCATGGGTCCCCCCACTCTCTCTCCTGAGTCTCTCTCTCTCTCCTGGAAGCACACTCCCTTTCTCTCTCCTCTCTATCTCTCTCTCTCTCTTCCCTGATTAACTCTTTCCCCCCTGTTAATTCTCTCCTTTACTCTGTAATTGTTGACGCGGAACTCATCCCCGCGCCCAATATTTCCTTAACGCGATCCTCGCGTTCTTGTGATAACGCGACGCAGGGCTGATACCCGCATCCGTGATCTCCTCGTGCTAACGCGACGCGGGACCCACGACCGCGTCTGCGTTCTCCTCGTGATCTGATTTGAACGCGGGCCTCGAACCCCACGTTTGTGGTGTCTTCACAACGCGACTCCCGCGTTTGTGATTCTCGCGTCCACGTTCTTCTCCGTTGGCAAGACTTAGGGCCGGTACCCTCCTTTTGGATTGGGGCCGAACATCCCTTCGTCGGGCACAACAAAGGAAGCACCTTTCTGAAATCACCTAGAGGGGGGGGGTGAATAGGTGATGGCTATATGATAATGGCAATTATGCGGAATTTAAAATTTAACTCTAAACAATTAGCACAATACAATATTTCTTGCAAGTAAAAGACAATGTAAAATTGAAAGTAATAAAAGAGATAGAGTTAGAAGAATTTGAGCAAACGCAAACACGCCGATATGTTTCCGAGGTTCGAGCCACGCTCTACGTCCCCGCCTTCACACTTGAAGGATTTCCACTATTGAGGATCCCACCGGATCAACAATACAAGGACAACACTTGTCCGTCTCCCGTGATGACACTTCACCACCTTGAACACACTAGCTCGCCTTGAGGCCGATGCCTCTACAACTTCACTCAATTACAATGGAAGTGATCACACTTGATCACTTTACAAAAGAGCTCACTAAGCACAATCCTAGAACCAAATAGGAGACTTAGAGTATGGGATTGTGTAGTGCAAAACAAGAGAGAAGTAGAGGAATAGGCTCCAAGTAAGGTGTATGGAATTTTGGCTTTGGAGAGAAAATTTTTTTCTAAACTTAAACTTTGGAAATCTTGAAAACTCTTGTAAAAACTCTTGATATTCTTTTTAAAATTGTTAGTCATGTCACTTGAAGTGACTACCTATTTATAGGGGTCAAAAACTGCTCAAGAGATTCGTTGGAGACAAATCCCTAAAGTCAAAGAGTCAGAAAATATAGCTGTTGAGTCTGTCAGAACTTTTGACAGAGTCCCGGTCGACCGGGTCGGTCGACCGCCAACGGTCAAAAATCCGACCGTTGGGGCTCACCGGTCGACCGGGTCGGTCGACTGGCAATTTCCAGAGAACAAAGGGTTTGGGCCGGTCGAGTATCGGTCGACTGCCGGTCGACTGATACGCACATGCACAGTTGTGCATGTCGGTCGAGTGCCGGTCGACTGCCGGTCGACCGGGCACTGTGAGTTCTGTAAAAACAGAATTTACAGACCTGGAAAATTTTGGATTTTGGTTTTTGGGTCTTGGGTTAAATACTTTGGTCTTGAAAAATCATAGAGTATGAGCATGTGTCATACTACTATCAAGGTAAAATACTTTGATAAAAAATCTTTTGATAAAACTTGATTTTCCATAAAATGTTTTTCCAAAAACTAGTCTTTCTAAAATCGTATTTCCAAAATAAATATGTTCATTTAAAAACTAAGTTTGGAAATGGAAATAGAAAGTCTTTTTGAAGCCATAAAACACTCTAGAAAATGTGTGTGTGTGATATCCCATATCTCTACTTCTACTATTTAGTTTTGACAAAATATCTAAAACAAAAATAGACAAAATACAAATCTTGGATTCTTGATCTTTTTCTTGATCTATTCTTCAACGCAAATTCCTGAAGCTTCCTATGTGCTTTAGCTTGGGAGTGCAAATCTTGGGCGAGCTCCAAATATGTGAGTCTTTTAGCGGAGTCGTCAAAATCTGTTTCTTGAACCTGAAATACTTTAAAATCATGATTATTAAACACATAATTAAATATGTTTTGCTATCATCAAAATAACCGGGATAATGGCCTTTGGGCCAACAATCTCCCCCTTTTTGATGATGGCAAAACATATGTAGTTATCACAAGATATTTTGGGTAGAGTCTTCAAATGAAGCTCCCCCTCAACACAAGCATATATATATATAAAAATCATACTCAGGCATGTAAATCATAAACATCACACATTCATGCAAAAAAATAACATATCAACTACTCATGACATATTGTAGATAAGGAAATAAGTCATACATGACATGAATACATAACACAAAAGATACATGTCCACAACACAAAAATAAAAGGATGTCCAACATAAACAAAGTAAGCAGTACATAACAAAGGTGTCCAACACAACATAACAAAATAACAAGTAACAAAGTCACAGCAAAATATCTCTCTCTCTCCAAATATCTCTCCCCCTTTTTGACATCATCAATAAAGGGGAGGTCACTCATCAGCATCATCAGCAGCATCACTCAGTGGCCTCGTCATCCTCCTCCTCGTCATCACCAGAGGCCTCAGCCATCGTCTGATCATCACCATCATCTGAGGAAGAAGAGGAATCTACCTCCTCTGTATCCAAGGCATCAACTTTGGGGCGCGGTGGTGGAATAGAGACGCGAGCTCTGGGAGGGAAAGGAGGACCAGTGGCAGGGAGTCGACGAGCACCCGGAGTCCCATCAGGAACGACTATGTCAAATTTTGTGAACAGAGACTGAAACTGAACATCCACAAATCTCATGGATTCAGCCATATAAGACAAGTCGTTTCGGACCTCCGCCCGAAAAGCAGCATCCATAGCAACACGAGACTCCATATCTGCCCGAAAAGAAACATCACGAGCATCCATATCTGCACGAAGTGCAGAGACTTGCTCACCGACCCAGGCTTGATGTGCCTCGATCTGCGAGCGGAGCTCAGAAGAAGAAATACCCTGAAACTCAGGAGCAGGAAAAGCAGGGCCTGGAGCTGGACCAGGAGCAACAGGAGAATAGGTGGTGGTTGCACAGGTGCGTGTCTACGCAACTGAGCTTCCATCATCTTCAAAGCAGCAGCATTGATATCAGATGAGGGTTTAGAAGGGGCTTGACTAGAAAGATCAAAATCTAAAGCCTTAAGCAGATGGGTAATGAGCATGCCGTAAGGCAGACTCCTACCAGCAGTGCGGATCTGATCACAACTCATGTGAGAGGCGATAACTCGAGGGAAATTTATCTTAATGCCTTTAAGGAGCAGTAGATAATCAAAGGAACAGGTCCTCGAGCATGACTGAATTCACCAGATTTAGGCACGATGTTGTGGAAAATAATCTTAGCAAGAACTTGAGATTGGAGGGAATACTGACTCACAATCTCATTCCTCACCAAGTCGGGATTGTCATCCTGGTGAATGAGAGTGGATGCGGTGAGCGAAGACTCACCCTCCGGATATTCTGCAAAGTCATGAAGGTCATGAGTGTAGACATCTATTCCATCAGTGGAAAGATGAAGAATCCTAGCAAACTGACCTAGGGAAATATTTATATCCCTACCCATCACACGAGAGGTGATCCGGTTCCCACTAAATTCGAAGTTAGCATAGAAGTATGGAACCAAGGATGTGTAGACCTTCTCCCTGATGGAAAGGAAATCCACAAGGTTGTTGGTACGGAGAATGTGGGGTATATCAAGGTGTTCAAAGTCATGGATAGCCATATACCTACCCGAAATTGTGTTCCTAGGGGCTAGATGAGTGTAACGGTCAGAGGCTAGATCGTTACGCAACAAAGGATCAGTTCTAGGAGCTTGAGAAGAGGATTGGGCAATACCCTTTCCTTTCTCGGTTCGAGATCTTTTAGGGGGCATGATAAAAATGAAAATTTTAAGGTTTTGGCACGATCTAGATGATAAGTAACCTAAAGTAGAGACAATTGTAGGCTGTCTAAAAATGACTAACAGACCAGCCATTAAGGAAGCAGAGTCTCAAGCTCTAGACGCGAGAAATCGATGCTCGCGTCTCAGCATTAAGACGCGTTGGCTCTACACCCGCGTCACAACATTCAGACGCGTCGGCTCGAAGCCCGCGTCTCAGCATCAAGGCACGTCGGCCCGACGCCCGCGCCTCAGCATCCAGACGTGAAGGCCCGAAGCCCGCGTCTCAAACTTCAAGGCGCGTTTGGCTCGACGCCCGCGTCTCAAACTTCAAGGCGCGTTTGGCCCAACGCCCGCGTCTTAGTTGCAACTGCCCTGATTACGGGGCCAGTCACCGCGCATGTAGCGGGTAGTGGCCCCTCATTCGGGAGCGTTTTTAGGAGGCACCTTCACCCCCTGAGATCCCTATAAATAGCCTTGTTTGCTATGAAGAGAGGATCAGAGTTTTTTGGAGAGACACACAGGGATAGAGGCTTGAGAGGATCGAAGCTTGGCAGAAGATCAGAGTTTTGAAGAGAGAGAGCTTTGAGATAGGGCATCATCAAAATCGATCGAATCCAGGCAGAAGGATCATCAAGAGAGAAGCACGACTCTTCAGCGAGCTTACTGAGTACTAGCCGCTCTTCGCCTACCTCCTCTTTGAGAGTTTTGGTAGACGGGGCTGAGTTACTCTTTCTACCGACCGAAGAGAAGACCCCCGACGGTCCAGGACGGTCATCTGGTCAACGGAGAACAAGATTCACTCTCCATCGCCACACGAAGAACCCAGCTTTAAACAAAGGGAAGATTCAGACATCCTCCCTCCCTTGTAACTGGAAAAGAGGGAAGAGTAGTTCTTTTGGTTGTAATCGTTTCGCTTGAATTAAGGAAATCTTTTTACAGCTAAACCACTTTCTCCGACCACCAAACCTTTTCCGGCCCCTACAAGAGATGGCGACTCCGCTGGGGACTACCTTCGTTACTGACGAGCGCACCGTGGTGCAAGATGACGTTCTCCGTAAGGGGAAAATGGTCGAATCCCTCGTCGTCAGTTCGACCAGGCGAAGTATGAAGAGTTCCTCTCTTCTGGCTCCAAGAGCCCAAAGACCCGTGTCTGCCGCAGGGTCTCAAGTGGACAGCCCCCTGAAGCCCAATCTGAGGCTCTGTCGGGTGCTCCTGCTGCCTACTGTGCCAAGCTTGGTTCACGCGCCAACGCCTCTCCGAAAGCCCGCGTAACCTCAGACTCCTCTGCTACGATCAACCGCGCCGCGCAGAACACACGCGCCAACGCCTCTCTGAAGGCCCGCGTGGTCCCCGGCACATCTACTGGTGCGATCGACTGTGTCGCACAGAACGCCCGCGTCAGCGTCTCTCAGGAGACCCGCGTGGCAAACACCCCTGGTTCTACAAACCAGGAAGTTGTTGGCTTCTCTCTTCCTCCACGACGCAATCGGAATGCCGAGCGTCGACAGAGAAGACGCGCGCGTCAACACTCGGTCGGAACCGTTGGTTTTCTGACTGGGGTTGAACGCAGCGTACGATCCGATGCCTTGCCCGCACCTCGTCCAGTGCGAGAGGTCCGTGTTTGGCGACCCAAACGCGAGACTCCCCAAGTTGAGCCCTCTAAAGACCAACTTGTCAAACGCCAAAGCGAAGCTTCTGCGTCTCGTCAAACGCAGGAAGCACGCGCCCATAGGCGTGGGGCCCAGCAGCCCACTCTCTCCCAAGTCTCTCTGCTCCAACGCAGCAGACAGCAACGCGAAAGTCGCGTCTCATATCAACAGAGACGCCAGACGCGCGTGACGCAGCCGCGACGCAACAGCCGCGTTTCTGAAACCTGTGTCCAGGCTGAACAGCACATGACTGTCTCCCGTCGTCGACGTTGCGAGACCAGTTTCTTTAATCCCCCTCCCACAGATTTGAGGGAGTATTTGACAAGGAAGAGGAGTGCCAATCAGACCACTTCTCCATGCTGCTGTCAACAGCTCATCCAGATGCTCTCTGGATGCCATTGCGAGTCAGGCGTGCACCAGCCGTCTTTAATTAGACAGCTGACCCTGATTCCCCCATCAGCCAAGAGAAGACGCTCCCACAGGAGGAGAACCTTCTCAGATGTTGAATACCCGGAGCTTACTGCAAACATGACTAGCAGGAGTAAGGGGAAACAAATTGCAGTCAGCCCAGATGACTCCGAGTCTGACTCTGTACCGGAAGGAGTGTATCAACACACTCGCACCCGGACGGGGGCCATTCCCCCAATTGACTATAATGCCTTAGCCCGCGGCATTAGAACGGGTGATTCTCACTCTGCTGTAGTGGGGTCGCAAGCTTCAAACTCTTCCGTCGAGAAGGAGGCTTCCGCCTACATGGCAGACACTCCTGAGGAGACGACCAGGCGTTTAGAACAGACGCAGAAGCACCAGATGGATATAATCGCCTCTCAACAGAGATCCATTGACTCCCTCAAGCATATGCTTGAGAAATTGCTTGAAGAAAGAGCGAGATCTCCTCCTAGACGACCGAAGGGGAAAGGGAGAAAAGGAGAAAGCCCACCCTCCGAATCTTCTGACGAGACACGACGATCTACCTCGGATGTGTCCAAGCCCTCGTCGCAGGCAAGAAGCGACCAGACCCTGGGAAAGGCTCATGCTAAGAGAATGAGTCAACTAGAGCAGCGCCTCGAGGCCCTTACCAACCGTAAAGGCCTCCAAGAAGCTGGAGTAGTCCGGCCCTATCCGGCCGAGTGGGACTTAGTCCCGTACCCTCCTAAGTTCAAGGCTCCAACTCTCCAGGCATTCGACGGGAAGGGGTCACCCAACCAGCACATCTACTACTTCAAATCCCAGACCGGGAATGTGGTAGATAACGATGCCATCCTGGCGCGACTGTTCATCGGCACCCTGAAAGGGTTGGCCTTTGAATGGTTCATGAAGCTCCCCGAAGGTTCCATCAAGAACTGGGGTGACTTGGAGAAGCTGTTTCTAACACGCTTCTTTGAAGATGATTCGGAGGTCACAATGCCTACCCTTTTAGCTACAAAACAGCGAAAATGAGAGTCCGTCAAGTCTTTCGTAGAAAGATTTCGGAACATGGCACTCCGATGTCCAAGCGGCATGACCCAGGCCACCCTGGTGGAAACATGTCGCCATAATCTCCAAACCTCACTCCTTGCTCAAATAGGAGTTGCTGAAAGCCGCACCTGGAAACAATTAGTCCAGCAAGGTGAACAGGCTGAGGAGATTGTCGCCCGCGTCAGAGCGGAAGAAGGCAAGCCCAGGCCAGAGAGGTCGACAAGGCGTGCACCAGACACATCCCTCCAAACCAAGCGGAAGGATAATTTGGCGACGGAGACCAATCTCCCACCAACCTCAAACAGGCAGGGCAAGTGGCTCTTCAAGCCAGCCACGCCCCAACAAGCAGTATTCCTTCAAGGAGGAACACGTCGATTCGCTCTTCAAGCTACTCAACAAGAGCAATCGACTGAAGCTCCCTGAAATCAGGCGCCCGGAGGAGGTCGGCAAGACCGACAATCCCGCCTACTGCTTATACCACAGGATGCTCGGACATCCTACCAAAAGCTGCTATGTCTTTAAGGACATCCTTCAAGCTCTGATTGACGCGGAGGTATTAAAACTCCGACCGGAGCAGAAGAAGATGACGGCCAACATGACGTCGATTCTCCAGTTTGGGACACGACCCCCGACACCCGTGGGGGTAATCTCTGTCCCGAAAGGAGAACTGAGGGTGGTCAACACAGACCCTCATCAGCAACAGGAGAAAGGCTTGGTACCCGTCTCTACACCTCGAGGGGAAATCATGTGGGTCCACCCTGACCTCGTCGACGAGCAACAATGGACGACTGTGACCAACAGGAAGTCCAAAGGCAAAGGGAAGGCTTCATCTTGCCATGTGATATGCGCCTCTTCTCGAGAAGCGGACACTGATGTTCCCTCGCTGACTGACTCAGAAGAGGAAACAATAGTCCTGGCCGCAGAGCCCAGCCAACCTACGGCAGGGACCCGTTCAGGACAGGCATACTTGAAGCAGTACGGCGAGACATCAGCGGCTTCTCCGCAACCAGCCGTGGAACCAGCCAAGCCCTCCTCTAAACAGCCTGGGGAGAAGCAGAAAGAAACTCGGTTTTCTCGAGTTCTTGCGAAAGGTGTAACAGAAGGATCCTCGACACCTTACCGCTTCGACGTCTTGGCTCAACTAGCCAACATCCCGGCACGCATTACCTTATATGAGCTCCTGAGGCTATCAAAGTCAACCAGAGAGGCTCTACAAGAAGCTCTGGCAAATGCTGAGGTCTTTATGACCCGCGTGCCAAAGGAGGAAGATGAAGAGGATTGCCTCCACACCTCCCCAAATGCTCCCTGCATCACCTTCACAACAGATGACATGCAGGTTAAAGGGAAGCATGACCGACCCCTATACTTCACAGGGTATATTGGGTCATCCGAGGTGAACCGCATCCAGGTAGACCCAGGGTCCGCGCTGAGCATCATACCTCGCCGGGTTATGCAGTTTCTAGGCATTCCTACCCATCGTCTGAGCCCTACCCAGACGACTATTTACGGGTTCAATGCCAACAGCTCCCGCCCGATGGGGAAGATCAAGCTCAAATGCCAGATCGGGAGCCTTAAGTCAGAAGTGACGTGTTACGTCATTGACGCGGACACTTCCTACAACCTGTTGCTGGGACGACCATGGATTCACCGCAATTCCATCGTTCCCTCTACTCTCCACCAAGTCATGAAATACATTGATGAGAGTGGACAGGTCCGAACATTGATTGCCGAAAGGCATCCGTTTAAAGGGGTTGAAAATTATTTCACGGACTCCCTCTTATATCAGGATCCGGAGGAGACTAATGAAACCCCACAACCAGAGGAGCCAGACTCTGGTAATGAAGCTGACGTTGAGCCTGAGAAAGAAGAGTGCCTGTGGGAGTTGGAGCCCATTGTAAAGAGCACTAATAAGCTCGATGTTGATACCACCGACGATGCAGGTGGTTGGTACATTAATGAAGATTTAGACTTTGCGTATTTCCCTGTGTATGTTTCCGATTCAATACCGTCGGATACCACTACCGACATGGACGATGACCTCTGGTCGGCAATAGATGCCTTGACATCTTTGCATGTACCGGTGAAATCATCCTTCAGGACATACCAAGATAATGGTGACGCGCAAGAGTCTGTATTCATGGTTCCAGCCGGACGAAAAGGCCAAAGACCAATACTTTTTGGGCGAATCGCATCTGAACCTATACCCCACGAAGAATCGGAAGGTGAGGATGAATCCCCTCAGTTCGATCATTATCAACCAAGAACGCTCAAGATGATGAAGCGCATGGGGTATGATCTAACCAACAGGCCTGGGTTGAACTTCGGAAAAGGAAGAAGAACACTGCTTCGATCCTTTGTACCGAAAGGGAAAACCCCTGATTACTATCATCGGACGCGCCGGGGGTTGGGCTATGTATCAACTCCAGTGCCATCAGCCTCTGATTCGGAGAGACTGTCAAGTCATGACTGCTCATCAGACACGTCGTCATGGGAATCAGATGTCAGTGTCGGCAACATCTTCAAAGGGCTTTCAGTAAACATGGTTTCGACAAGCCATCTGGAGGATGAAGATGAAGAAATGATCCAATCCGATACAGACCCTTGGATCAGACATTTGAATGCTCTTTGGGACATCCGCTTTGAACAGCGTGAGCCACCCACAGAAGACAAGGTTGTTCAAGTCAACCTAGGAGATGAAGACAATCCTAAACCCATCTTCATAAGTGACGGCCTGTCGCCTCCAGAGAAGAAGGATTTAATATCTCTTGTACAAGAGTATATAGATGTCTTCGCCTGGAATTATGAGGACATGCCTGGACTTGATCCTCAAGTGGCTATGCATCGCCTCAACATCAATCCGGACATGAAGCCCGTTAAACAACAGCAGCGACGGTTCTGTCCAGAGATAATGGAGGCAATCCAATCAGAAGTCAGGAAGCTTATTGACTCCGGCTTTATCAGGGAGGAACAGCATCCCGACTGGGTAGCCAACATCGTCCCCGTCGCCAAGAAGAACGGGAAGATCCGGATCTGCATCGACTTCCGTGATCTAAACGAGGCCTGCCCCAAAGACGAATTCCCATTGCCAATCACAGATGTCATGATTGACAATACTTGTGGATTCGAGCGAATGTCCTTTATGGACGGGTTCTCAGGATATAATCAAATCAAGATGTATCCCGATGACGAAAAGCACACCTCCTTCAGGACACCTCTAGGGGTATATTGCTACACCGTCATGCCCTTCGGTCTGAAAAATGCGGGGGCAACCTACCAAAGGGCCATGAATGCCATTTTCCATCGGCAGATACACAAAACGGTGGAATGTTATGTCGACGACATTGCGGTGAAAAGCCGCACTAAAGGTGATCACATAGCAGACCTGAGGGTGGTCTTCGACATCATGCGGGCTCATCAATTGAAGATGAACCCCACCAAGTCCTTCCTGGGGGTAGCCAGTGGCAAATTCCTAGGGTTTGTCGTGACTTCCACAGGAATCCATTTGGATCCGGAGAAAGTCCGCGCTATCCAAGAGATGCAACCCCCCAAAAGCCTCAAGGAGCTCAGAGGATTACAAGGACGATTGGCATATATCCGCAGATTCATTTCAAATCTCTCCGGGAGATGCCAACCCTTCGCTAAGCTGATGAAGAAGGGCGTTTCGTTCATTTGGGACGACGCTTGCCAGCAAGCATTTGAGGAGATCAAGCACTACCTCACCCAACCACCAGTCCTGGCAGCTCCGGTATCCGGAAAGCCTTTCCTGGTGTACGTCCGATCAATGGATCATTCTTTGGGAGCTCTACTAGCTCAGAATGATGACCAGGGCGAGAACAAGCAATCTACTACCTAAGTAGAACGATGATCGGAGCCGAACATCGGTACAACCCGATCGAGAAGGAATGTTTGGCACTGGTGTTCGCCATTCAGAAAATGCGACACTATCTGGTGGGCCAAACCATAAATGTCATATCCAAAGTCAACCCCCTGAGGTTACTTATGACAAAGCCTTCTTCACTAAATGGCCGGCTGGCAAAATGGGCCATATTGCTATCACAATATGAGATGCATTTTCTGCCACAAAAGGCTATTAAGGGACAAGCGGTGGCGGAGTTCTTAGCTGAACACCCAGATCCCAGGGCAGCCAAACTCTACGAGGATCTCCCAGACGAGGTCACCGAAGCCTGCCTGACCCAGACATTGTTCGAAGGACAAGTATGGCAACTTTTCTTCGATGGCGCATCAAGAACAAGCTCTAGGGGACATACAGTTGCGGGGGTAGGAGTAGTACTCGTCTCCCCACAAAATTACGTGATTCCCCGAGCTATCTCGTTAACCGAGCCCTGTTCCAACAATGTGGCGGAATACAACGCTCTTTTGATTGGGATGCAATTCGCCGATGAGATTGGCGTTAAAAATCTCGAGGCATACGGTGATTCTAAACTCATCGTCAGCCAAGTTCGCGGAGAGTATGAGGTCAGGCATGAAGATCTAGTACCCTACTACAACGCGACAATCCACATGGCCGAGAGATTTTCAAACTTCTACATCGACCATGTACCGCGCAAGCAAAATGCGCATGCAGATGCACTTGCATCCCTTGCTGCCTCCTTAGCTCTTCCAGCTGGAGCAATGGAGAAGGTATTCGTCTATAGCCACGACCTATACTGCCCAAAAAGTCCCCTTGAGACTACCAGAGGTCAACGGGAGATCGTCGCGGTAAGGAAACACTTGAAGTGTCAACCGATCCAGAACTTAAAGACTGGCGATTCCCCTACATTGATTTTGTCTTGTACGGCATCTTGCCCGAAGACACCAGGAAGGCGGCTGCCATCCGAAGGAAAGCCTCCAAATTCTACTACAATGCGATTTCGCGAACATTGTATCGTCGATCGCATGACGGGATCCTGCTCCGATGCCTCTCATCAAAAGAAGCCCAAGGAGTATTGAAAGAAGCCCACGATGGTACTTGTGGAGCTCATCTACCTGGCCCGAAGCTGGCAAACCGACTCCAAAGATTGGGTTACTATTGGCCCAAGATGGTTGCCGAGGCTGTTGCCTATGCCAAAAGATGTCACGCCTGTCAAATACATGGCGATTTCATCCATCAAGCACCAGGATACCTCCACTCTATGACCTCTACCTGGCCGTTCGAAATGTGGGGGATGGACGTGGTTGGTCCTATCAGCCCACCATCATCAAAGGGACATCGGTTCATCCTAGCGATAACCGATTACTTCTCAAAGTGGGCCGAAGCTATCCCTTTGAAAGAGGTGAAATCTTCTAACGTGATCAAGTTCGTGAAACATCACGTTATTTACCGTTTCGGCGTACCTCGGCGAATTGTCCATGACAATGGACCCCAGTTCATCAGCCAGGCTTTCCAGAGATTCTGTGCTAAGTTCAGAATCCAGAATGTGTCATCAACGGCCTACTATCCGCCCGCTAACGGCCTCGCAGAAGCTTTCAATAAGACTATTGGCAAGCTTCTCAAGAAATTCGTCTCGAAAAGTCAACGAGACTGGGACGATAAGTTGGGCGAATGCTTATGGGCCTATCGCACAACAGTGCGAACCCCGACAAAGCCACGCCATTTTCCTTGGTGTACGGATGTGAAGCTGTGCTTCCCCTGGAGATCCAAATTCCATCTCTACGCGTCGCCTTGACAGCGGAGATGACGACAGAGGAGAAGCATCGACAGCGACTCCAAGAATTGGAAGCCTTGGACGACAAGCGTCTGCAGGCCCAACAACAAATCGAGCTTTACCAAGCTCGTATCACCAGAGCCTTCAACAAGAAAGTCAAATCCCGAACTTTCAAGAAAGGCGACCTCGTCTTAGCCGTCCGAAGACCCATGGTCATGACACACAAGACGAAAGGAAAATTTCAACCCAAATGGGAAGGACCGTTTGTAGTAGAGTCAGTCTACTCAAATGGATCGTATCGCCTCATAACCTCAAATGGCGATACACTTATGATGCCAATCAATGGCAAATTCCTGAAGAAATACTATCCCTAGATGGCATTCTTCCACCGATCAAGTTAAAAATACACCTCTGATCAAACATCCGACGCCCTTGACGGCTAAGGATAGAAGAAAATGTTGGCTTTTAAGTCCAACATAAGTCTTCGACAACTCATCATGCTGAGGGGAATAGCATGGCTAGCCCAACTCAAACGGTAGTTGGTAAAGGCATGACAAACCCGTTGACAGCTGAGGATTTGCTAAAAATCCTAAGGGACACATTCCCATTTGATCCGACGCCTCCGACGGCTAAGGATAGAGGAAAATGTTGGCCTTTAAGCCCAACATAAGTCTTCGACAACTCATCATGCTGAGGGGAATAGCATGGCTAGCCCAACTCAAACGGTAGTTGGTAAAGGCACCTCAAATCCGTTGACAGCTGAGGGTTTGCTAAAAATCCACCTAAGTGGATTTGATTCCACTCTTCCCTCCAAAAATCCCTTACCAATTCTCATCCATAGAATGGTAGGACCACAAAATGCAATCATTACCATGTTAACACTATACCTCTGGTAATGAATACTCTTTGTCGAGTATAAACCTGGCTTGTTAACTCTGCATAGAGTAACAAACTCTCAAATTTGCCAAGTTAACACTATACCTCTGGCACCTCAAATTCCACTTGTCAATTCTCATCAATAGAATGACAGGTCCTCAAATTGGCTCCTATCGCAAGCAAATTCTTGTCAAGTTAATATCACACCTCTGACAAACTACTGTTTAAGTTAACATTACACCTCTAAGCAGTACATCGAGTGCCTGTCAAGTTAATATCACACCTCTGACAGTTACCTTTCTTCAGACTTCCATATCGAAGCTGAAATAGACGATGCCAAGTTAACACTACACTTCCAGCATCCGAGTCATTGCTAAGTTCAACAATACACCTATGGCTATGACCTTTCCTCGACTTCTTTAAGCCGAGACGACTAATGCCAAGTTCAACATTACACCTCTAGCATTTCTATCACTGTTAAGTTAAACATCACACCTATGACAGTGACACCCTCAGTTTTCCCAAATAAAACTGAGATGCTGATGAGTTAGGTTAATATCACACCTCTAACTCACATCCTTGTCAAGTTAATATTACACTTCTGACAAGACTACTTCTAAACCGTTAAGTTAATATCACACCTCTAACGGTAAAAATCTTACTAGATTCCCCACGAGTCTAGTTTCATTTGATATTCTCCCCAACCGAGTATCAAATTCATTCTGGAGGCAGTGTTGGTTAACATTACACCAATAAACAATGCTTCCATCAAAATCCCCAGCTGATCTTAAATCAAGTTAATCCCAAATCCTTGATAAAAGTTCACCTTCTCTGGGGGTACGCGCTCCACTCGTCACTTTCTTTTATAAAGTGGCGGGTCCACCAAAATTATTCTTTAGCTTCTAAAGCAAAACGTTCAAGACAACAGAAAGAAGCAAAAAGAAAAGTGTCACTTTTATTCATATCCAAACACATGAAAGTGATACAAAACGCTCTCTTATACAATAAGATTGAGTGTTACAATTAAGGAGTACAAAGAAGTCCCTCTCTCTCTCTGAGGCCGTACTCACTCCTTGAAACCGCATCTGATCCCAGGTGCACAATTGGAGCCGGTTGCACTTTGATGCATGACGCCAACTTCGAAAGCGCCCTAGCTGACCAAGCCAAGAGCAATGGTGTTCTTGAGGTCCAGTGGCAATGGAAGGTCCTGCAACCCTTCGTTCAGGCGCGTCTCTTTCCCTAGTAGACTATCCAACAAACATGGAGTCACTCTTGGGGTGAGAGCAGAAGTTTCGGAGTCATCACAAAGGATGCCACCCTCCACTTAGTCCGGCGGCAGCAAAAAGTCCGGCAACTCTTCCTTCAAGAATTGATCCTTCCCCCAGCAGAAGACTCAACGGACTTTAACTGTCCTCGATGTCACTTCTGGGGTTTCATCACCATCCCTTTCCCCAGCAGGCCATCCAACGGAGTGTCCTTGATGTGACTTCTGGAGTGGGAGAGGAAGAGGATCTCATCCGCCGCCGCAACCGCCGGACCACCCTCGCCGGTACCCAGCCTATCCGTCTCTTGCACCAGATCTGAAGAGACCTTGGCGAGGGTTGGGTCCTCGTCAGAGATGTAATATACTCTCTTATAGGTGACGAGGACCATAATATATTCTCTCATAGGTGAAGGTTGAACGAGTTCGCCGACCGAAGTATTCTTCCAAGGGCCCAGCAAGCCTGCAAGGAACAAAAAGAGAGAATTAGAACAATCTGCAGCTTAGTGTAAACAGAGAAAAACTAAGTCAGCAGAGGCAAACGCGGGAGTGATCCACGCAGTTAGCCAAATGCGGGAATGATCCATGCAGTCTACCAAGACGCAGGAATGACACGCGCAGCAAGCCAAACTGTTGCGTCAGTAGAGACAAACGCGAATCAAAACGCGGTCCCATTCTGTGCCTAAGTCAAAGAGCACAAACGCCGAAAAGGCACAGACGCCGAAAATTGCCATCTCCATGAACAGGAGTTGCAAGGTGCGGGTCTGAAACCTTTTTTGGAATTCGTCCAAGGCATTGGCCATGAAACGCGCTAAGGCACAAGCCATAAAACGCGCCAACACCAAGGGCCAAAGATTCCTGCACGCGCGTCCGGAGAAGTTCAGGTCCATGGTACAAATTCCAGAAGGAATGCACCAATGCAGACTTCATGAGGGGGTCCAGATGACATGAAGCCAAGGTACAGGCCATGGTGAATCTAAAATATCATGGTGAAACGAACGGCATACCCGTGGAGACCTCCGTCAAGAGTTGTAATCTCTGCACCAGGACGCAAACGCGGTCACCGGGCAAAGAGTTGTTTTCTCCTAAAGAGACCAAACAGGAGCTTAAAAGCCCTGGGTCATCTTCAGAGCCATCCTCATCCATGGAGACAATTCTCTGAGGAAGATGAAAGTTCTCAAAGCGCTCTCTCAAAAAACAAAATAGTCCAAAGGCAGGATTGAAGGGAGAAAGGGCGCCCTATTTATAGGCAGCTCCTGATAACAGCGGTTAATGGCCCCGTAATCTGAACCGCCGGCATTAATAACTGCACAACTACCAAGATCCAATAAAGGCCGGACGCGTGTAACGCTGCTTCGAGAACCGCCGCTGGCGCTGATCTTTAACCGCCCGCACTGGTTTCTCATTTAAGAGGATCAATACTCAAGCCCAATCAGCAGCCGACGCGTGGACAACTGCTTCGGGAAACAAAGCGGAAAATCCGCATCTGACGTTTAAAGATCACACCAAATCCCTATGACAGGCTGTATGTAACGCCTGGGAGTTTACACCCAGACGCGGATTGAAGAACTATCCACCCATCCGCGTCCCAGAAAGATGCATGCGCGAGTCAAAGTCGCGTCCCCTCAGAATTAAGGGAAAGGCACAAGGCTGCGTCTCCCGCGTCTGCCTGATCCGCTTCCTTCTTCGCAGAAGCAGATCCGCGTTATTCAGAGCCGCGTCTCCCTGAACGAATGCCGCGTCTCATGAAACAATGATGGCTACGTCTCCCTATGGATTGATGCTACGTCTTGTCAAAAGGACTTAGTCCTGCCTAAGTTCTCATGAACTAAGAACCGCGTCTCACCCTATGATTGACGATGCGTTCGGAGGCCGCGTTTTCACTCTATGCTGCGTCTCATCAAGAAGACCGCATTCCGATTTGTGATTGACGCCGCGTCTCATCAAAAGGACTTAGTAGAATCTAAGTTCTTATGAAATGATGACCGCGTCTCACTTTATGATTGACGCTGCGTCTCAGTAAAAGGGCTTGGTAAAATCTAAGTTCCGGTAGACTGATGACCGCGTTTCACCCTGTGGGATTAATGCCGCGTCTCGCCAAGACCGCGTCCCATTAAAAGAACTTAGTCCTACCTAAGTTCCGTAATCACGACTGGTGATCGAGAGTTGGACTCATCCACAACAAGACAAAAAATTGGGACAAAAGCTTTAAAGAAAACTTCTATTATACCAAAAAATGATAGAAGTGGATACAAACACTCTTAATAGAGTGTCCCTTTTCTTTACAGGAAAAAAAAAAGAAGGCTAAATGTCCTGGTTCACCAAGGAACGGATTTGTTCCCTAAGGCGGTGAATCTCATGCTGGCGCGTCCTCTCAGCCTCCATGATAGCCCGGTCCCGCAGCTCCGCCTCAGATAAGAAACTTCTGGCAGACAGTTGCATCCGCAGAGAGTCCACCCTGGAAGATTGCAGAGACAGACTCTCTTCAGCCCGCGCCGTAGCAGCCCGTTGCTCCTCAAGCTCCTTTTTGAGGGAGACAAGTTTTTCCTCATTTAGTGCAAGAACAGCTTCCGCCTTGGCAATAATGTCCCGAGTTCTGAGGATGACCTGCTCCGTGCTCTGCACACTGAGCTCAGATTCCCTCGAATCTCCGGCTAATTTTTGAAATTCAGCCTTGGAATATTCAAGGTCACGGATCTCGGCAGTGATCTGCGCCTCCGCCTCCTGTCGCTCCCGTTCCTGAGCAGCTAGGAGCCTGGTCAGGATGGCCTGGGCCTCGCCGGAAGAACCTGCATCTTCTAAAGATTCCAGCTCCCGCAGGTTATCTCCAAGTTGCTCTACCACCCGCAGGCATGCCCTGGCAAGTGAAGGGCCTCCCGCCAATTCGACGCTCACGGCCATATTTTCAAGAAGCCTCTGGGCGAACTGGAAGGTGCTGTGTCCACGGAAGATGAGATCAATACATGATCCCATCGAGGTGAAGAATTGTTGCACCATCTGACGTGCCAGATCCCCCATGTCTTCACCACCTAAGAAGCTTCCCGACCCTTTTTCTGTCACGGGACAAGGGATATAGGGCGGGTCTTCTCGCACAAGAGCCGTGCCAGCCGTCGATGTGGCCAGAACAAGACTACCCATTGGCGCTTCCGGGAGCGCTGCCTCTGCAGGAGCTTCCACGACCAAGGAAGGAGCTGTAAGCACAACCTCTCCAGAAACTTCCACCGAGGATTGAGCTGTGTGGCCTTCTGGAAGGGTGCTGATCGTCAGACTCCCCACCTGAGCCCCCTCAGTCAGAGCTGCCTTACTAGGATCGAGGTCCAGAGGCATCGAGTCCTGTAGAATGGGAGTCTCCCCAGCTTCAGCAGTAGCCTTCTTCACCAGCGGAGTGAGAGCCTCCTCAGCCTCAATGGTTGTTTCCCCTCCTGGCAAAGGGGAAGGCTCCCCAACTTCAACAGCTGCCCCCTCCAAGGTTATCTCAGCGGCCGAAGCCTCAATCCCCTTGGGCTGGGTCAACTCTGTTTCCATCACCTCGACAGGCGAAGAAGTTATACCTTCAGCAGGGATTATAGACGGCGGTTCATGGCCGTAGTCGACTTTATCTCCAAAGTCGCTTTCCGTATCAGACGCGGAAGACGACAGTTCAACGCAAAGGTCCTCGGTGACCGGAGCCTTGCCACCAATCACCCCAGTGGTAGGACTAGGGTCGATTATCCGAGCGCTAGAGATGAAGACACTAGGAGGCCCTGACCGCTGTGCCTTATCTCTCCCTTCACGAGCAGAAGAAGGCTCAGGCCGAGCTGAGAACCCTGGAATTTGGACATTCCCTCCCACGAGCTGTACTTCCTCGTCAGCTATAGTGAGTTTGTCAACCAATTCCCCCTCTCCCGCAATCTTACAGGTCCCTCGGTGCGACCTAGGAGCACGGATTAAACTGGGGAGAGTTTTATCCTCTGGCGGTTCCTCAACCATGATAAAGAGGTCTTCAGGACAGTCCTCAACTCCAGCAGAAATACCTTCCGAGGGAGAGACTTCTGTTGCTAATTCCCTCCGAGCCCTCTTCGAAACAGGACCAGCAGTTGAGGTAGGACCCCGACAACGCTTACTCACCAATTCTTGAGCCTTGATGGTAGAAGGCCCCTCCTGTGGCCCTAGCTTGGTTCTGCTCCGGGTTACTCGGGGCTCCTCTCTTGAGCCTCCCTCGGCTCCTCTCTGAGATGCTCTCTCCAGCTCTTTCTGGACCTTTAAATACTGGGTGATCATGTGCGAGCCTTTGCCAGACTCCGACTGTGTTTTGAGATAGGCATTAATGCCCTCAATACCCGTATACCCAGGAGCAAAATCCGGTGACTGGTTTACCCGAGAATACCAGATGCAGAAAGTGAAGCTGGTAAGGTTCTTCGGCTCCTCGACGGGCAAACGGAAAGTTGCCTCTGTCCCCCCAGCCACGCTGTAATACCAAGCCCGAGCACCTTCGCACAAATTCCCATTGAAGGCAAGTTGCGTATTCGGATTGCCGACATAAAGCTGAGCATAGCCAAACTGTCGGGCAAAACGACTTGGCATATACGGTTCGATAGTGCAGGAAGTCCCTTGGCGAAACAGCACATATCCTGGTCGTATATTGATCAACCACCGAAAACTCCCGCAGACAGTTGGGTGAGGTCATCCCGACCTATAGAATCAGTGAATTGCTCACCAAAGGATGCACCAGGAATTCCAGGGAAGCAGCGGTTAAGCTGGTAATTGGCGGCATTTGAGAGACGTCTCCGAATATAATATATATAGGTGTCACTCCAATCCGAGTCTTCCAGCCGCCTCACAAAAGGGACAGGACTCTTACTCCCACGCGCCGTTGTCATCAGAGAAGGGCAATGCATCACGTACCAGGCCATGAGATACGTGTAAGGCAACTCCATTCGGGGTTTAGGGCGCCTTGCCGTCGGGTTTCCCTCTGAATCGACATACGGCTTGCCTTGAGAGTCGACAGTCCTTGGAGCCTCGCATAGTCTCTTGGCTAGCGCCCGCAACCCGCTCTGAATGCCAGCCGCCACGGCCGGAAGAAGGGCTATAGGACGGCCATGGGCCAGGAGCACTGCTGGATACACCACGTCGGCAATAATGACTTCATGTGGCCGTGTAGGTACCACGCAACGCTTCAACCACAGCATCAAGAAGCCCGCCAACAGCGCTCGACTAGAGATAGAAGCCCGGGCCCGGTGATGATAGCTTTCAAAAAGCGTATCAGGTTCGAAGCCGTCCTCGTTCGACCCAGTGGTGTAAAAGCCCTCAGAAGCTTGTGCGACCATGTCATCAACTCCCTGTTCAGAGAGGGGAGCCAGTCGAGTTATCGAATGATCCTTCTTGCTGACATTGCTGAATAAATAATTGGCCCAGGATAGATGCCTGACTCCATGCGTCCTCCAACCGGTTACCTGACCACAAATATGGAAGTGGCACATCACTTCCCAATAGGTCTCGTACACCTCAGGGGAGTCCTTCTTTATAAGGTCAAGCTCCCTAGCAGTCGGGACATATTCTTCATAAGGGAACTCCCCCATCACCAGCCCCGAGACCTCATGCAACTCATGCAGTGCAAGGCCCATTTCTCCAACCGGGGTAAAGAATGTCCCCGTCTGAGGGTTGTAGCGCTCCAAGATCCTGAAGAAGTTGTGAGAGCTCATTGGGATGCCCCATTGTACGGCCCTGACTGCTGAGTATAATCCCACGTGCTCAAGCAGATCTCCAAGATCGGAGAGGACAAAACCCACCATCCTGCCCCACCAAGAATTCTCCGTGGAGTGGACCCATCCTGGCAAATGGAACTTGGCCGGATAATCACCCTCTGCTTCTATGAACGAGTTGAGGAAGGTGGTGGCAAGCTGCGGGATCTCTCCGACTGGAAGCTCAGACTTGCGTGACCCAGGAAACAAGCTGAGGACCGCCCGGTCATGGCAATCATGACGATATACATTCTGGGAGCTGAAATTCCCAAGGGTAATCTCAGAGATATCCCGGGATACATCCCACTTCATCTTCCGAAGGACGGACAGATGTTGGAGATAAGACAACGGGAGCATCCTCTCCATGGCTGGAAGGAAGTATCTCCTCTCCCCTATCTGACGGAGCCACCTGTAATTCCCGTCATACATGGGGTTGCCACCGTCGCTGACATGATCTCCAAAGAAGAAAGCAGGCTTCTCCAGCTTGATGTGGGTATCCGTTGCGAAGACTGCATCGGTCATAAGCACTCGAGAAGTCCTCTCATTAACATGGGCAATCATTTCCCTGCGAACTGGCGACCTGTCAGCAGTCACAGGTATGGTCCTTCGCAGTGCAAAAGTCAGACGGTGGTCGGCACCACCCACGCGGCCAAAATGGTGCATCTTGGCAAGTGAACCTGAAACATGCGGCACTGCAAAAGAAAAAGGCACTTGGTCAGATACTTTGCCAAAAATAAGGGAAGACGCTAAGTGTTCATAATTCAAAACGCAGCCGAGACATTGGACGCAGGGGTTATCATCCGCGTCCAGACCTGCGAACTTGCACCAAAACGCAGAAGAGATACTGGACGCAGGAATTTTTCGAATCCGCGTCCAGACCTGCAAAGCTGCGTTCTACAAACCAAGACTTGTGAAATTTCAAAATGCTTGGACTCGGACGCCAGCGCCTGATGGCACAAAACGCGGCACAGAACGCAAGGATCAAATCCGCGTTCTACAAATCGCGTCCAGAGACCTTCACAATTAGAAATATTCTAAGTGAAGGACCCAGAGTGCAGAGTTCACCAGCGTCGGATCATCAGGCCCGTGCCCCGGTTATCATCTCAAGGACAGCGTCCGAGAATCAAACACGATCTTGTGTTAAAGGTCCTTAGGGTTCTATGAACATGTTTTAATGGCGGAACCCACACCGAAGGTACATTTTTTACCTCGGAAAACACCCTCCTGCGCAGAGGAAGCATCTCTCTCAGCCTCGGCGACGGTCGCCCTTGAGGTCGATGCAGTCGGTTTCGTCTTGGGAGCCATTGAAAATCAAGAAATCCGAGCGAGGAGATGAATAGTTAACAAGATAAGGAAGTTCTTTTTCTCAGAGAATGCGTTCGTTCGGAGAAGAAGATACATCTCTCCAACTGTTGCCTTTTATAGGCACAGAGATTCGCGAAGATACGCAGCGTTTGGCCCAATAAACGCTGCAGCGAATCGCTGCCTGACGCGTGGAGCCAAATCATTGTTTGAACAGGGAAGATCATGCGTCGCAACCCCGCCACAAGTCAGAAGTTGACATGTGGAGCAGTTCACTTAATGAACCGGGAGATCCGCGCGCCAAAAGGCGAAATCTCGCCTTTTCCCCAGGCCAGCTGGCGGCGTAATCATGACATGGCACAGGCGCACGCCCCAAAGTACGCGGCTCTTCGGTGGACATGCCCCGTCAGCATCATCATAAATGCACCCAGAAAATCGCGTCTGCCTTATGAAGATCGGTCGCGTTCTCATCGCCAAAAGATCGCGTCTCGCTAAGAAGTCGCGTCTTTAAAGCAGTTTCTGCTTTTTCAAAAAGGAACCTGCGTCCAGTCTCCTGCTTCTACAAGTCAGTTCAACAGTACACTGACGCAAACAGACAACCAACCACTCCCGGTCAAAAGCGCACCCATGACAGACTAAAAGCAATCGGGGAGGTCTAGACTGTGTATCTAGACACTCAAACACGATCAACTCTGACGGCTTCAAAGAGTTCAACAGTACACTCACGAAGACCAATTCCAGATAAGATCAAACCCGAAGCATCAACAGTCCAGTCATAAAACGCGAACACGACTAAAGATCCAAAGTATTCCGAAATCCGTCCCATTCAACTGCGGAATATCAGAAACTTTGGAGGGGGTTCTGTAGGCTGTCTAAAAATGACTAACAGACCAGCCATTAAGGAAGCAGAGTCTCAAGCTCTAGACGCGAGAAATCGATGCTCGCGTCTCAGCATTAAGACGCGTTGGCTCTACACCCGCGTCACAACATTCAGACGCGTCGGCTCGAAGCCCGCGTCTCAGCATCAAGGCACGTCGGCCCGACGCCCGCGCCTCAGCATCCAGACGTGAAGGCCCGAAGCCCGCGTCTCAAACTTCAAGGCGCGTTTGGCTCGACGCCCGCGTCTCAAACTTCAAGGCGCGTTTGGCCCAACGCCCGCATCTCAGTTGCAACTGCCCTGATTACGGGGCCAGTCACCGCGCATGTAGCGGGTAGTGGCCCTCATTCGGGAGCGTTTTTAGGAGGCACCTTCACCCCCTGAGATCCCTATAAATAGCCTTGTTTGCTATGAAGAGAGGATCGGAGTTTTTTGGAGAGACACACAGGGATAGAGGCTTGAGAGGATCGAAGCTTGGCAGAAGATCAGAGTTTTGAAGAGAGAGAGCTTTGAGATAGGGCATCATCAAAATCGATCGAATCCAGGCAGAAGGATCATCAAGAGAGAAGCACGACTCTTCAGCGAGCTTACTGAGTACTAGCCTCTTCGCCTACCTCCTCTTTGAGAGTTTTGGTAGACGGGGCTGAGTTACTCTTTCTACCGACCGAAGAGAAGACCCCCGACGGTCCAGGACGGTCATCTGGTCAACGGAGAACAAGATTCACTCTCCATCGCCACACGAAGAACCCAGCTTTAAACAAAGGGAAGATTCAGACATCCTCCCTCCCTTGTAACTGGAAAAGAGGGAAGAGTAGTTCTTTTGGTTGTAATCGTTTCGCTTGAATTAAGGAAATCTTTTTACAGCTAAAACCACTTTCTCCGACCACCAAACCTTTTCCGGCCCCTACAACAATGGAACAATTATATCTAAGCTAGAAGTGGAAAACTGAAGTAAAAATCCGATTTTTACCTTGTTGAAAATTTTTGAAACCCTAGCTGAAAATCCCGAAATCCTGAAGATCTGATGGATGGATCTCTTTGAAATTGTAGATCTGGATTAGTAAGGGGAAATATGAAGTGGGTTTTAGAAGAATTGAAGATCAGAAGAGCGGGTTGAAAGTTGGAATTTTGGGAAGACAGGGGTCCAGCGGTTCGCTGAGAGAGAAGTGAGAGAGTGAGAGAAACAGTGAAGAAAAATCACAAATATAAGCCATAATTCGACGATCGGTCGACTGGGGTTAAGGGCCGGTCGACCGAAAAGATACAGAGAGTCACGCACTCGGATCGGTCGACTGGTCCTATAAAACAGTCGACCGGTAGCAGAAATAAAAATCCAAAATTTTCTCTCAGGCAGCGCGGTCGACGACTGGGGTTAGGGTCCGGTCGACTGGTGCTGTCTGAAAATCTGCTACCAGATTCTGACCCAGAAAAAAAAATTAAAAAAAATTATAACAAATAAAATATTATATTATAACATACAGGGATACAACAACCAGTTTTAAATCTTCATCTACATCAACTTCACACAAAATGTTTTAATTTTGTTTTACATATTTAAACAAAGATATAAAGATGTTGAAGCCGAATACCCAGTGACGGGTCTGAACTTCATCCTCTTGATTCCTCTTGAATGAGTTGAGGCGCGCATTGCCATCTTTAAGGTATTTGTTTAAACAAGAAATTTTGATTATTTTTATACTTTTGAAAAATAGTATATACATATAGATACATTCTCAAACAACATGGACATGTGGACAAATATGACATGACATAAAAATACAAGATATGGAAATTAACACAAGGTATGTACACAACATGATAGAAAAGTAGTTCTATATAAGCATGTATCAATGGAATACAAAAGCAAACTATCAATTCTATACACATGTTACAATTACCAATCAAACAACTATTTTAAAATGGAGATGTTACCAATTTAAGGGCAATCTCCAAAAATAGGTGCCTCCACGATAGCGATGCAAGAGATTGAATTTGAGCTTTGATTACACCCATTAGACCGCTCCCCTAAGGAGGAACCTAGATCCCACCTATATCACATACATTTGGATAGGACCTTTGGACAAAAATCTGAGGGTCCTTGGGGTTAGTACCGGGAACCCTCAATCTATTTGGATTACCATTGGGTTTAGTAACAAGGGACAACCCAAATTTTTGATTGCATTATTTTTAGCATACAAACTTTTCATAAATGCAAACAATCTAGTTGAATGCATGTTTACCACATGTGTATGTGTATGCATGCATTGTTTGTGCATGTTCCCGGGTAGTTAGAAGCTATGGTATATGTTTAAGTCAAAGGAAATTTTTTTAATTCACAAGTTTTTATCTCAAGTAGAGGTATCGTCAAAGGATTTGAGGAATAATTATGGGGGGAAATTAAATTTTTCAAAGAAAGGGGGTTTTACAAAGATTAACAGAGATTTTTTCTTATTTTTAATTTTTCAAATTTATTTTAAAAAAATTTTATTTTTTTAATTTGAAATTGTGATTTGAAAATATATATGTTGCAATTCTTCAAAGACATGTGCAAGTTCATCCATTGTTAAATCATCATCTTCCATAAGTAGTTTCAAGGGTTAAGGGATTAGAAGCTCTGTGCCATGAAGCACAGCGTGGCGGCGTCGTGCTCCTCTTCGGATTCGGAATCCGTATCATCATGTAGCGGAACCTTTCTTTCTTCTTCCCGTGCTGGAGGTGGTTGCTTGAAGAGCGGGACACTCGGCAATTAGATGACCGATCTTCTTGCAATGGAAGCAAGGACCGGTTCTTCTCTTTTCTTCTCATACCTTCCTTGAGGTCTCCCTCTTCGGAAGTTGCTTTGCCGTCCCTTCTTGTAGAACATCTTGCCCACCTTCCGGATGAGCATGGCGAAGTCCTCATCGCAATCATCCGATGAGTCGTCCTCCTCAATGGTAGGAGTGGCTTTGAAGGCAATGGTCTTCTTTTTGGGTGCCTTCCTTTCTTCTCGAACCTTCATCTCCATCTCATGTGTCTTGAGATTTCGATGAAGCCGAGAAGTCCATCTCCTCTTTGTCGTTGAGCTCCTTGAGTGTCGTCGCCTTGACTTCCCACGCTTTGGAAGAGCTCTAATCACTTTCTTATCTTTTGATCATTATCAATCTTGTCGCCTAAGGAAGAAAGAGCATTAGTTATTTTAGTAAAACGGGTGAGCATGTCATCAATGCTCTCATTATCAAACATGTAAAAATTCTCATATTGAGAACGTAGCAAGTCAACTTTGGCTCTCTTGACTTGTGACGTTCCCTCATGAGTCACAAGCAAAATGTTCCACACTTCATATGCGGATTTGCAATTTATGATGCGTGCAAGGTCATCTTCATTAAGTGCTTGTGTTAATGCATATTGTGCCCTAGCATTTGCTTCATAGTCTTTGGAAGTATCCTCGGACCATGTGCTCTCATCACTAGTTGGTTCAATGAAGTCTTTGGTAATGGCCCTAGCTACCCTAACACCTAAGGATTTCAAAACAAGTTCATCTGACTTTCCAAATAGGAAAGTTCAAGCCATCAAATTTGGGAGGGGATTTAATGCTAGAAAAGTCCATGGATGCCATGAATGCACAAGCAAGTAAAATGCAACAAAACAACAACAAGCAAATATATAGCCAAATGAAGGATCTCCCTAAGGTGGTTAAACCGAATCTAGGGTTAGGCTCTGATACCAATTGAAATCACCTAGAGGGGGGGGTGAATAGGTGATGGCTATATGATAATGGCAATTATGCGGAATTTAAAAATTTAACTCTAAACAATTAGCACAATACAATATTTCTTGCAAGTAAAAGACAATGTAAAATTGCAAGTAATAAAAGAGATAGAGTTAGAAGAATTTGAGCAAACGCAAACACGCCGATATGTTTCCGAGGTTCGAGCCACGCTCTACGTCCCCGCCTTCACACTTGAAGGATTTCCACTATTGAGGATCCCACCGGATCAACAATACAAGGACAACACTTGTCCGTCTCCCGTGATGACACTTCACCACCTTGAACACACTAGCTCGCCTTGAGGCCGATGCCTCTACAACTTCACTCAATTACAATGGAAGTGATCACACTTGATCACTTTACAAAAGAGCTCACTAAGCACAATCCTAGAACCAAATAGGAGACTTAGAGTATGGGATTGTGTAGTGCAAAACAAGAGAGAAGTAGAGGAATAGGCTCCAAGTAAGGTGTATGGAATTTTGGCTTTGGAGAGAAAAATCTTTTCTAAACTTAAACTTTGGAAATCTTGAAACTCTTGTAAAAACTCTTGATATTCTTTTTAAAATTGTTAGTCATGTCACTTGAAGTGACTACCTATTTATAGGGGTCAAAAACTGCTCAAGAGATTCGTTGGAGACAAATCCCTAAAGTCAAAGAGTCAGAAAATATAGCTGTTGAGTCTGTCAGAACTTTTGACAGAGTCCCGGTCGACCGGGTCGGTCGACCGCCAACGGTCAAAAATCCGACCGTTGGGGCTCACCGGTCGACCGGGTCGGTCGACTGGCAATTTCCAGAGAACAAAGGGTTTGGGCCGGTCGAGTATCGGTCGACTGCCGGTCGACTGATACGCACATGCACAGTTGTGCATGTCGGTCGAGTGCCGGTCGACTGCCGGTCGACCGGGCACTGTGAGTTCTGTAAAAACAGAATTTACAGACCTGGAAAATTTTGGATTTTGGTTTTTGGGTCTTGGGTTAAATACTTTGGTCTTGAAAAATCATAGAGTATGAGCATGTGTCATACTACTATCAAGGTAAAATACTTTGATAAAAAAATCTTTTGATAAAACTTGATTTCCATAAAATGTTTTTCCAAAAACTAGTCTTTCTAAAATCGTATTTCCAAAATAAATATGTTCATTTAAAAACTAAGTTTGGAAATGGAAATAGAAAGTCTTTTTGAAGCCATAAAACACTCTAGAAAATGTGTGTGTGTGATATCCCATATCTCTACTTCTACTATTTAGTTTTGACAAAATATCTAAAACAAAAATAGACAAAATACAAATCTTGGATTCTTGATCTTTTTCTTGATCTATTCTTCAATGCAAATTCCCGAAGCTTCCTATGTGCTTTAGCTTGGGAGTGCAAATCTTGGGCGAGCTCCAAATATGTGAGTCTTTTAGCGGAGTCGTCAAAATCTGTTTCTTGAACCTGAAATACTTTAAAATCATGATTATTAAACACATAACTAAATATGTTTTGCTATCATCAAAATAACCGGGATAATGGCCTTTGGGCCAACACTTTCCTCCCCTCTGTTTGTTTCCTAACGCGGATCTTAACCCCGCGTCTGCTATCCCGCGTCTGTGATTCCTGCGTTTACTAATCTCGCGACGCGACTCCCGCGTCTGTGACCCCGCGTCTCACTTTCAAAACCCGCGTCTCCCTGAGTCTCTTTCTCTCTCTAAGTTTTTCCCTCTTCCTCTCTCTCACTCTTTCTCTCTCCTCATATATATTATATTATTATAATTATGGCGCGTGCGCGAGTTCCAGGGATTCCAGACTCTTCGGCTTTCCGGTGATTTAGGCGAGTGTCCTCGCTCTCGTCTCCATTTGGGATTCCCGCTTCGTCGGGTCGACATGTATTTTATTCTATGTTTCCATGTATTTTGTATTGGGCTGAGTCCCTGTATCTGTGTATGGCCGAGTGCCAATATCTGGACATGTATTGCTCTGTGACGAATGCTTGTACTAGGGTAGTTTCCTTCTGGTACATATACCATGCCTGTGATGTATTGTACTGCCTTATACCATATTTGGCTTCCGGACCCTTCAACCTCCGGTCACTCACTATCTCGAAAGAGATGTGATTGGGACCGGCAGGTCTCTCAGTTCAGCCTCCGGTCCCTCACTGTTTCGGAAGAGGCGTGATTGGGATCGTCAGGTTTCTCAGCTTCGCCTGGTGAGCATGCTTAGCACTCAGTGCTTTATTCACTAAATTCGTTTAGGCGAGTTGCTGCCGGATTCCCCACTCGTATCTTAATCCGAGTGCCCCGGTAGCCTCGCAGAGCGTATTAGTGTCTAAACTCTGTTCGCTGCTTATGCCTCCAGCTTGTTCAGCTCCGCCTGGTTATCATGATCAGCGTTCAGCGCTTTACCACTAGATTCGTCTAGGCGAGTTGCTGCCGGATTTACCGCTCGTACTTCAGTCGAGTCGTCCCGGTAACCTCGCCAGATGCTCCAGTGTTAATACTGTTTGCTGTCTGTACCTCCAGCTTGCTCAGCTCCGCTTGTTTGTGCTCAGCTACTATTCTACCCCATGCCATTACTTCATGCCTGACACCTGTCTATACTACTTGTCGTTTCATATTACTTTAACACATGTATATCACCTGACAACTGATGTATTATCATCTAACACCTGACATGCTACTTCTTGGCAAGGCCCCTTGTTATGATATGACTTGCCACCGGATTATTATCAACCTCTTGACATGACTGGTTACCTGTCTAAATATCATCACCCTGTCATGCTATCACTTGACACCCAGCATGATATACTTGACCTGTGATTATCACATTTACGGGAACCCTGTCTTGTTATCCTGTACTATGTACAGTGACCTGATATCCTGTATCATGATCAGTGACCTGTTATCCTGTATTATATACAGTGACCTGAACTCCTGAATTCCTGATCATGTCCTGCTCCTGTTATTCCCGTAAATTGATAATTAACCTAATAAATCATAAAAGGAACAACTTGCATCGGTCGGGGGAAACATGCGGCTATCAATATGTGTTCGTGTTTACAGTGGTATTAGGCATGTTGTGCAACTAAAACTTCCGGTCTGACCTGTGGGCCTCCAGGCAACCGAGGGGAGTGCTGGCTCCCTCCTCCTGAATCATGATAAGGGCATACATAAGACCCTCCTGAATCGCCTTGCGGCAGGTTCCGTCACCAAGCAGCGGAACATCCTGGGCCGTGGTCCCGGGTATGTACGGGACCCACTGTAAACATAGTTCGTTGATACCCCCGCTAGTTTCCAATAACAACCTTGCTTTACTCGGATATGGATATATGTGTGCTGGACGCTAGTTCACATAGCTAGATATCAGGGTAAGACGAGTAATAATAAAGTGTCTAATAACCGGCTCTTTAAGTTGTAAGTAGAGGTATGTGGAATGGGACGCATACTGAAGCCTGCAGCTAAACGGCTTTGAATCTGTGATATGCCTCATCATATTTGCTTGTACTGGTTTTCATCGGATTTCCGGTTTTATGGTTATTATTATATTAACTGCTCATGCCCTGCTTTATCCCTGGTATCCATCTGCCTCCTGTTCATTATCTTATCATGCCCTGAGTGCAGTCGGATTGTATGTGCTTGGATTATGGTGACATAAGATAAGGGTATATATATGAGGGTTTCCTTGTTTGGATTATTCCTTCGATGTACTAGTCTTATGGAGCCGTGATCTGAAACCATACAATCAGATTTGCTCGTCCTCGGCTATACTTGGTCTTATCGCTTTACATGTGCTTATCCTTGCTCGCCACTTGGCTTTTGTATCACCACTCGCCTGGGGAGTTTCATCTGACTCCCCTGGATCCTCATGTCCAGGTCAAGGAGCTTGGAGCGTGTGGATTCTCCCTGTTGTTGATCAGAGTGGCGCAGCTGAAGCGTGGATCTCCAGCAGACCGTTCAGAGCTCTATCCTTCCAGCCCCCCTGTGTGCCTCTCGAGTTTTCCTTTAGTAAACTCGTGAGTGCTCTTTTGTACTATTCATCCATGTACATCTGCTTGTAATCTCGCAATTGCGCATGTCAGTGATGTATATTCATGTAATATTGGATCACCTCTGGTGATAACTTTGTAATTGTACTCATGTGTTGGAATGTATAATGCCCACTTGCTTCCGTACTCTGATTCTTACCTGTACTGATGCTTAGCGTATATACGGGAGGGTAGTTCTGACCTACGTATATACGTCGCAGTGACGACCCGTATCCGCCGGGATCGGGCGTTACAGGTTGGTATCAGAGCTTAGGCTCTCACCTCCTCAGTACGTCCAGACGGCAAATTAATGGTACAGAAATTTGCAACTGGAATGCATGAGTCTTGGTTATACAATCCAACTACAAGTACAAAGTTATCCATTCTCTCTTGATAATCTTTTCCTTGAATTCTGAAGTTCTCCCATCCTTTCATACTTCAATTTCTTGTTATTCTTGGACCAACTCGGACATGAAAAGATGGGGAAATCATAACGGTTCTGGTTCTTCCTAGGGTAACCCTAATGGAGAAAATCTTGATTTAAGGCTATCTCTGCAAGATATGATGAGACACGATCAAGTACAGACGAGGGTCCCGCTCCAAGGATCATTGGTTGCACTCCGGGAACAGAAGCCAGGCGACATGTTAGATTTCAGGAAATTACAGCCGGCAATCTTTCAAGCATGGAGAAGCCCTGGGTGCATAGCAGTGGTCAGTAAACCTGATGGGTCTTCTAAGTCAACTTGAGTCCCTGACGAGAACTAGGTGAAAATGATCAAAATACAGTTAGAAGATGTAGCCTGGATGTAGTAGTTGCTGAAGCAGCGAGACTGGAAAGCCCTACACTTGGGACTAGTTCTCGAAGGATTTTTATAGGAAGATTCTTCTCTGTAATAGTCCAGGAAGAAATGAAAGAATGATTTATCAAATTGCGGTAGGGAGATTGGATTGTAAATAAGTACACTGCAAAATTCCTAAGGTATAGTCGGTCGGTGTTTCACATGGTGGCCGACAAGGAGAACCGAGCAAGCAATATCTCAAATGAGAAATGAAGATGAAGAGCAGGATGTTTCTTATCCCCAAGCAGCCCAAGGAGTATTCTCAAGTTCTTCAGTCATCATCCGGGAAGTGAAATGGACCCAGAGGAGAAAGATTAGAATGAGTTGCAGATGAAGTTGGTGAAGAGACCCTCTTAATTGATGGAAGTTGAAGGCTCAGACAGGCCTCTGGATGCCCTACTATAGCTAAGCCATCCCTCCAACCCTGCCCTCAACATATGACCGGTGGATATTGTCTGGAGTCGGGCATCTACAACACAACCACTAGAAAGATGATGAATTATGTTGTAAAGTAACTGACTGTTCAAGGAGACAGAGAACATCACACCAATCAGAACAACTCATCCAGTATCACCGTTGTGAGGAAATCCAAGACCTACTGTCAGAATAACCTCACTTCATCCCCAGCATCCAGCATGGAGTCATATACAAAGGAGACCAAGAACTAGGGCACATGGTGAAGGGAAGCAAACATATGATCTGGCTGAAGGGGAAGAACAGAAAGGGTGTTCGATATCTGAAGGAGGAATCCTTGAAGTACTGACCGTAATTATTATCCCCATTTTAATATGTCCGGGAGTTGGTAAATTCTCTATATCATATCCTCCTCATTGTCCTATCACAATCAATCCTAGTCCGTCCTATCTTTCTCCCTATCTCGTGATTCCTATCTCTTCTATTTTGCTATTCTGGTTTTTATAATCTTTTAATCTTTATGCAACTTAAGATATGTGTTGACTAGTGAGGTGACAGCAGGGCAGATATGGTTCGTTCTCATTATGTTTTGGCATTCCTTGACTCTGGTATATCACACTATCTTATATTGGGCAGATCTTCGGTCTTGCATTATATTCTTATATTTATGGATACATCATGGGAGACTAGTACATCAAGCAGAGTAGTCGTTACTTATGTAAGTCGGATAGATTGCATCATTTCATGAGGAGTGTCAGTATATAAAGTTAATTCAGAATCAGGACTTCTGGCAGACAGAGTTATGGTATTTTCTATTTTTATTTCTCTAATAGAGATCATGATTTCTTGGACTATGTTCATGGAACTCGGGTATTCTCAGAGCTAATATGCAGTCAAGTTACTATTTAGAAGACAGAATTCGAGACTCGTTTCTATTCTTGTGATTTCTTGATCATGTTCTCAGAGCCAATAACTCCTGGCAGTTTTTATTGATTTGGTGGACCAAGGTTCCGCTAGCCTCGCTAAGCGAGGGTCGTGTTCTAGTCATCCGTGAACCTAACCGGTGTGAGTTTCGCTGCACCCTGGTGCTTAGCATTTAGCGTTGTGTTACGCGCTGGCTTCGTCGCGTGAACTTCGCTATATGCGAGTCTCGCAGAGCGTTAGCCTCGCCGCACCCTAATGTTTAACACCTGAGCTGTGTTACGCGATAACCTCATCCAGGCTTGGTTTCATCCGTGGCTAGTCCCTTCAGTGCTTGACACTCTAGCCATTCCTCGGATTTCTTCTAGCGTACTTTTATGGATCTGCTGAACAGAGTTCCATCACTATATCTGAGCTATCGCCATGGCCTTGTCAATGATCCATTCTACAAATCTTGCAGGGCTCAGATATCTTCTTCCTGTTTCATCTGCAGTTGGTTTATCATTCATAAGTCAGTATTCCAAATTCTTCACAGTTATTTTATATTCTTGGCTACGTCTTTTAGAGTTAACAAAGCCCAGTATGCCCCGTCAGTGATTCTACTGCAAAAGGATAACATCTTACTATGCAGGGTTTTATATTATATTATGGACTTCAGCACTATGGATTTCATTAGCTTTAGTTCACAGTCTGATCGAAGTATTATTGATTATCTTACCAAGTCAGCTCACTTTATATTGTTCAGAATGGGTTAGTCCTTTGAAGTTCTGGCAGTGTTCTTTTATAAGCAGACATCAAATCAGTATTATTATGGCACCGTCAGAGGATGTATATATACGCAGAAGCGCAGAGATGCTTTAGTCCTGAGTTAGCTGTTCAGTCAATCTGGGGGAACAGCTCATAGTTATTCATATCTTGATTGGCATAATCCTCATTCCTACCTTTTTGTGTTCATTTCACCCCTTATCGAAATTGCGAGGACGCAATTTTTTGTAAGGTGGATAGAGTGTAACACCCCGTTCCTGGAATACGTACTTAGTTGCGTATTCAGATTTCTCGATCGTATTTTTCGTTTACTTCCTGTATTTGTTTTGTATTATGAATTCTTTATATGATTGTTTTGTCTTGGATTTGGATTCGTGGATTCGGAATCAACCTTAGTTTGAACCGAAGGCCCGATCCCAGAGTATTGCTCGGTTTGGACATTCTGGTATTCCGATTT